>PVJX010013577.1:0-47111 GCA_004027295.1 Dolichotis patagonum | reverse complement strand
TTCCTTTTCCAGACAATTCTCCCCTTTCACTCTCATCAGGTGCACTGCTTGTTTTGGCTTCCACTGCCTCCCTACATAGAGCATCTCAATGGACCTTATCTCCTGATCTACTCTGCCTGTGTCTCTCTGTTACTATTTCAAGGCAATCTATACTAGATATTATAGCCAATCTTCTCTGCCTTATTTCTGCTATTCTGTTTTTCTGCCATTGGTTGTCTATTTTTCTGTTCTACTCCACTGTCTACCCCATTCACTGAGGCCTCTCTGCCACTGTTCCTGAAATGCTCATATTCTTGTTCTCTCTCTCTCTCTCTCTCTCTAAAATGTCCTTCAGTATTTTTTGTAGGGTTGAAGTGGTGGTCACAAATTCTCCAAGTTCCTCTTTGTCATTGAAGCATCCTGTTTCTCCATTAATTTCTAGAGAGAGTTTTGCAGGATACATCAATCTGGGCTGGAGGTTGTTCTCCTTCAGGGCTTGAATTACTTCACTCTAAGCTCTTCTTGACCTGATGGTCTGTGTCAAGAAGACTGCCGTGATTTTGATGGGTTTTCCTTTATAGGTGATCTGTTTCTTTTCTCCGATGGCTTTTAATATTCTGTTCTTATATTGAATTTCTGGGATTTTGATTATTGTGTGTCTAGGTATAGCTCTGTTTTGGTTGTAGGTGGCTGGAGTTCTGTATGCGTCACACATCTGCATATCATTTCCTTTTTCTATGCTTGGGAAATGTTCCTTAATGATATCTGTGAATAGCCTTTGCAATTCCTCTGTTTTGACTCCTGCTTCTTCATTCACATGCTTTATTCTTAAGTTATAGATCCTCTTGTCGCTTTCTAGCCTTCCAGGTGTTACTGTCTGCTCTCTTGTTATTTTTAAAAGATCTTCCCTTTCACGATCACACATTTCAAGCCTGTGTTCAATTTTTGATAGTCTATCTTTGGTTTCTTTCAAGCAGTTTTGCCAGTTTTCTATGGAGTCTTTAGTTTTCTGATAATCTCTTTGAATTTGCTTCATGAATTGTAGGTTTTTCCTGAATTCTTTATTAAATGTTTCTCTCCTTCTGTGTTCCTCCATTCTTCTGTCTGTGTCTTCTTGAGAGGTGCCCAGATTTCTTTTATTAATCTACTTATCTCTTGTTTAATTTGAATTAATATTTCAGTTCAGAATAGCAGAAATAAGGCAGAAGATATCTCTTTATGTCTGCTACCACTGTGTTTGATGTTACATATTTGCTGCCCTCAATCTCTTTTGTATTTACCTCTCCTGGATCAATGTTCTCAGGGTTGGGGGCTGGGTTTTTTTTCTTATTTCTCTCTCTCATCATGTTTTTTGTTCCTTCCATACAAGTGTACAGTGTAATTCCCAGCCCCTTCGCTTGTTGTTTAAGGCTCCTCTGGAGCATGCAGGCTAGGGGCTTCTGCCCTCTGCCGGCTGCTATCAGAGACTGAAGTTCAAGCAAGTGCAGTGTGTGCTGGCTCCTCTCCTCCAGGCCAGTCAACCTTTGCAGGCCTTCACTGCATCAGTGTGTGGCTGTGCTCAGGGAATTAGTTTGTAGCAACCCACTGGGTCCCGGCCAGTGGCACAGCCCAATCCAAGCAGATTCCACCAATCCTCTCAGCGAGGGGAGCAACAAACTGAAGCCACTTCCTTATGGAGTTAGGGCTGTCCTGCCCAAATCCAACATGTCTTCCAGTCAGTTTCCCCTTTCCCATGGGAGGGTCTTATTCCCATCACTCACGCATGTTGATGCCATTCCCTGAGAATTGCAGGGCTCCCTGACCTCTGACTTCTGCAAGGCTCCGGTGCAAATTCACCTTGCCTCTGGGTGGGTCGCATGCAGGGCCTGGTCCAGGAGAGCTGCATGCAGGGATGTTCAGCTCCACACTCAAGCTGCTTAAAGCCAGTCACACCGGTGCAGTTTGGTCCATCAGGTGCTCTCGGGCAGGAATTCAGGCAGCTCGAGGAGGGTGCCATGCTTGCTGATCTTAGCTTCAGCTTCACTTTAGTTTCTCCCTGTGTTGAAAGAGTCCATATCTCTCTGTTTGGGTCTCTCCAGGGTGTTAATTTCTGGCATTTAAGCTGTCTCTCTCAGAGGATCTCTCTCCTGCTACCTACTGGTCCACCATCTTTGGAAACCCCTTCCATTGTTATTTCATTTTGAGTGTGTGATAAAGCCATTTAAAATCTATCATTTATCTTTCATAGTAACTCCTACATGCAGCTGGAGGTAGACTGTGTTGGCATTTTAGCCTGATCTATTCACATTGTCTGAGGGCTGGAACTGCTGGAAGCTTCCATATATCCATTACAAGCCATCATTTTAGCCTGTATGGTGCAGGGAAACTCACACAGGTTGAATGTCTTATGCTCCAAGGACAAAATGATTTAAAACCCAAACCCTATGACTAAGCATATGGTCCACAGCTTTCAATTCTCACAGACAAGCTGGAAGCTGTGATTCCTTCATAATTTTAAGGTAATTTTAAAATGCTAAAGAGTGATTTGTGTGTCTGTGCATCTCATTGTGAAGTGGAGATTTTTTCTGTGATCTGGTACACAGGAATCTTTCAAGTAGTTTCTGGATTTCTCTAAAGCAGGGTTTTCAGGATTATTCTGTGTGCCTGTGGAAGAAGGCAAAGCTAGGAACCTCCAAGTCTAACATTTTGCTGATGTCTCTAAGAATTTGATTCTTTCCCTGCTGCATTTTCTTTCCTTCCCACTCTACTCTCAGACCAGTTTTTGGAAGGTTACAAATCTTGCTCTCTCACACCATTTTTCAATAAAGGAAATAACAGCACATTGCAGAAACCACAGAATATAGCACATGGGAAAAAAATATACAAAATTGCCCTGAAGCATATTGTAATGGCCAAAAGTAAGAGAGGGATTAAAAATAATGATGAGATACACAAAGATGTTGATGTATCAAAAAAGAAATGAGAGCCAACTAAAACCTCTTCATGCCAAGAAAGTGATTTGAGCAACCAATAAACTAGTACTGGTTTATTCTAAAGAGCATTCAATAAATACCACTTCCAGAATAACATAAATGCCTGAATACATTAATGAATATATAAGATGAGACAAATACCCTCTGCAGAAGAATTCTAAATAATTTGTGTAGGTTTTCTACATTTGTGGAGACACAGCAGAAATCTGTATCCCTTACTGAGTGAGTTGTACAGATTGATCTCCTTCTAGATGGCAGAGTATGGGGTGGCAGAAGAGACAGCTGCTCAGTCGCAAAACCTGAAAATTTCTACTTCAGTCATGTGATCAACTTGTCATTCATAGTAGCACATCATTTTTATATCTTGGATGTGGTATGAAGAAAATTGCATTTATCTCTGTGTTCTTCCATCCCAAAACACCTTAACACGTTTAATCCCAAGAAAAACAGCAGAAAAATTCCAATCGAGGGACACTGTACAGAGTATGTGACCAGTGCCTTTTAACATTGTCAAAATCATTCCAAAACAAGGAAAGTCTAAATAAATATTACAGACAAGAACAACTGAAAGAGACCCAAAATCTAAATGTATTTCTGTATTTATCTGTAACACAGACATAGATCTTCAGTTATGACATCTCTTTGCCACTGAATTATAAGTATGAAGCTTGAGGCATAAATGTAAAGGTGGAAACAGAAAAATGAGGGGGTGGATTCCAGATGGCATTGCTGAGTTGACCGTTTCATTTCTAAACTACCACCTTCTAAGTTAATATTGCAGGAAAAATAACCACATATCTTGTGTTTCTAAAATATCAGGAAATGAGTCAGATTGCTCCTAGGAAGATAAGCCCACATTATCCAATTTCTTCAACTACAGCTCCTTTCATCCAGTAATTTCATTAGATTATGATTTCATAGCAATGAATCAATCAATTCCTGAAACCAGAGCTTCACTCTCCACTAGCTTTCCCAAAGTCATAAGCCATAAAAATAGAAAGGGAAAAATTTGGATATGTAAAGATATTAACTTTAAAGTATTGAAATAACCTGGAGGGCTGCATCATTTCCAAGTGAAGAAAGTGAAGTAATCCCATGCTTCTATCATGTACCCCGATGTGACATGTTTTGAAAGACATTTTATCACTATGATATTCTTCACAAAAAGGCATAGCCCCAGACTAATGCTGAAGAAAATAGGCAAACAGACATAAATGCAATTTAAAAATGTATTGTTAAGTAAAATAAATAAAATGCAACGTTTAAACTGCATGTAGTTTCTCTCATATGATAAATCTAAATAAAGAGCAAAATAAAAGACAGATGAAAGACAGATAAGAGGATCAGGGATATAGATACTTTGAAAATGGAAAGGGTACTAAGAGATGGAAAATTGGGGAGACAGGGGACATAAAAATAATTAAGATGTGTTAAGTACATGTATCAACTAATCACAATGAATGCAATCATTATATTCATTATGTGTTACAAACATTCACTCTACATGTGTATATGTATGTGTGTGTGTGTGTGTGTATATATATATATATATATGAATGACACTGGGAGAAGGAGATGTAGACATGGTGTAGACATGGAGAGAGGGAGACAGGAAGGGAGAGGAAGGGGAATAGAAGGCATCAAGTTATGTTGAGTATGTGTCTATGCCCTAAAATGAATGTAGACATTATATACTTCAAAAATGTACCAATAGAAAAAAAAATTTAAACTCTAAGTGAAGGACCAATGTACAAAGTATCTTACCATCAATCTTGAAATTGTCAAGCTCATGAAAGACAAGAGAAGAGTGAAAGCTGTTGCAGTCTACAGGCAGTTCCCAAAACATGGCAACCAAATAGAACATCTCTAGTGGATCTCGAAACCAAAGAACCTTTATATTGGGAAAATTACAGAAATTTGCCTTAAATTCCTATCAATATAGCAATGTTTATCTTTAGTTCAGGCAATATGCCAGATTAAAAAATAAAAATATGCATGTAATTTACAAATATGCTGCTGCAAGGTGAGTCCTGCAGCCCCAAGGCGGGCTCGTGGAGAACTGGCAACCTGTGCTCCAGACAATTGAGCTTGGGCTACTACCAGGTACACTGGACCAAGTCCTGGAAGCTCCACAGCCTCAGTGCACCATGCCCAGCAGCCTTCTCTCTGTTTGGGAGGTGGAGGCCGAGCTGGGGACTGATGGCCTAGTAGAACATACAGGACCCCTGGGACACAGGACAGTGGCCTGGCCCAAGGTTCCGTGGGCTCCAGTCCACCACGCCCAGCATCTACCTTACAATTTAGGGAGCCAAGAGCCTGCAGAGGGGAGTTAGGACCCTGTGAGGTAAGTCCTGCTGCCCCAAGATGGGCTCATGGAGGGCTGGCGACCTGTGCTCCAAACAATTGAGCTTGGACTAGCTACCAGATACACTGGACTGAGTCCCAGAAGCTCCACAGCCTTAGTGCACCATGCCCAGCAGCCTATTCTCAGTTTGGGAGGCTGAGGCCGAGCTGGCAGCCTGATGGCTCAGTGTGGGCTGGCCTGGGGAGAGCTTAAAACCAGCACTCCTGGTGGTTAAGATCATACTCACCCTCTAGGACACAGGATTGTGGCCCAAGGTTCCGATTGTGCCAGTTTACGAGGCCCAGGTTCCACCTTTCAATATAGGGAGCCAAAAGCCTGTGGGGGAGCCAACACTGCTCCAGGAACTGAGGGTGCAAGAGGTAATTCACCACACATCCAGAGGAAGCTTTGGAACACTGTTCAAAGCAAGGGAATATAGAAAAATGACAAAAGGAAAGACCAAAAGGCAGGCTCAAAACTCCAGCCCATCCCAAGAAAGCTTAGAAGCTATGTACATAGAAGAAAAAAGAAGCCATACACCTGAAATGTCTGAAATGGTATCAAATGAAATAAAGATGCAAATAGGGAAAGCTATGGAGAAATTCAAATCAGAAATACAGGCCCAGGTAAAAGAAGAATTGATAAAAACAGTGAAAGAAATAGTGAACACGACTAGTGAAGACACAGCTAAACTTTAGAGGAACAAAGCAAACAGATAGAATCCCTGAATGAACACTATAAGAAACAAACAGAATACATAAAGCAGATTCAAAGATATACAAAGGAAATCAAAAAAGCTATTGAAAGCTGCCAAAACCACCTTAATGAAAGTGAAAATAGAATTTCAGACCTTGAAGATGAGATTGCAGCCAGTGAACAGGAAAGACAAGATCTTTTAAAAAATAACAAAGAATCAGGAAATAACAATTCAACACCTGAAAGACGATGCAAAGAAAAATAACATAAGATTAATAGGGATAAATGAAAAAGAAGGGGACAGCCCAAAAGATATCAAGAGGATATTTACAGAAGTAATAGCTGAAAACTTCCCAAACATGAGAAGAGAAACTGACATTTAGATAAGTGAAGCACATAGAACTCCAAACAGCCATAACCAAAGTAAAACTACACCCAGACACATAATAATCACCTTCCCAGAAATCCACCATAAGAACAGAATACTAAAAACTGTTAGAAAGAAAAGAGAGATCACCTAGAAAGGAAAACCTATCAGAATCACAGCAGACTTCTCAACACAAACAATGAGGTCAAGAAGAGCATGGAGTGAAGTATTTCAGATACTAAAGTAAAACCACTTCCAACCCAGACTGACATAGCAGGCAAAACTGTCCTTCAAAATGGAAGGAGAAATAAGATATTTCCATGACAAAGAATAGCTGAAGAACTTCATGAACACCAAAGCAACTCTACAAAGAATACTGAAAGACATTCTAGATACACATGGGATAAAACCACCAAACAAGGCAGACAATTAAACAGAATAGAAAGCTAAAGACACAACAGCAGAAAGATAACAAATCAACAATAAACCACTATATAACAGTTACAACCATTAATGTAAATGGCCTCAACTCACCAATCAAAAGAAATAGACTGGCAGAATGGATCAAGAAACAACATCCAACCATATGCTGTCTACAAGAAACCCATCTAACAGAAAAGGAAACTCATAGACTGAAAGTCAAAGGATAGAAAACAATACTTTATGCAACAGGAAACCAAAAAAAAGTGGGAGTAGCCATCCTGTTTGCAGACAATGTGATATTCAAACCAAGAATGATCCAAAGAGATAAAGAAGGTCACTACATACTAGTTAGGGGAAAACTTAAAGAGGTAGAGATAACAATCTTAAATATATATGCACGAAAGTCCAGAGCACCCAGCTGTATAAAGCAAATACTAACAGAAATCAAAAATCAAATAAGCAATAACACAATTATAACACGAGACTTTAACACACCATTGACACAAAGGGACGGATCAACTAGAAAGAAAATCAGCAAAGACATAACAGAACTGAATCGCACCTGTGAACAAATGGACTATTAGATGTATACAGAGTGTTCCATCCAACAACATCAGAATATACCCTCTTCTTAGCAGTACATAGGACATTCTCTAAAATAGACCATATACTAGCACACAGAACATATTTAAGTAAATGCAAAAGAATTTAAATTATCCCATGCATGTTATTGGATCATAGTGCCAAGAAACTAGAAATTAATGATAAAAGAAATTGCAAAAAAACCTGCAAACACATGGAAAATAATACACTCTTGAGTAATCAGTGGGTCACAGAAGAAATTAAAGAAGAAATTAAACAATATCTACAAGTAAATGAAAATACAAACACAACTTTCCAGATTTTGTGGGATGCAATGAAAGCAGTCCTCAGAGGAAATTTATTGCATTGAGTTCCCACATCAGGAAGACAGAATGAACACAAATAAACAACTTGATGCTACAAGTCAAACATCTAGAAAAGAAGAGCAAGCCAATCCCAAAGCCAAAAGAAGGGAAGAGATTATAAAGATCAGAGCAGAAATTAATGCAATAGAGACTAAGAAAACAGTACAAAGGATCAATGAATCAAAGAGATGGTTCTTTAAAGGAATAAATAAAATTGATAAGCCCCTGGCCAACCTTATTAAAAAAAGGAAAGAGAAAACTAAAATTCATGCAGTAATGAATGAAAAAGGTGAAATTACTACAGACTCGTTGGAAATACAGCAGATCATCAACACAAATTTTGAAAACCTCTACTCTCATAGGTTCAATAACACAGAAGAAATAGACAGATTCCTAGAGACATATGAACTACCAAAGCTGGATCAGGAAGATGTAAAACTGCTGAATAACCCAATTTCTATTACTGAAATTGAAAATGTAATTAAGTCCTTGCCTACAAAGAGGAGTCCAGGCCCAGATGAATTCACTGAAGAATTATACAAGAAATACAAAGAAGACTTAATGCCGACACTCCTCAAACTCTTCAATGAAATTGAAAGGGAAGCAATTCTTCCTAAATCATTACTGGAAGCAAATATCACTCTAGTACCAAAACCAGAGAAAGACTCAACTAAAAAAGAGAACTATAGGCCAATCTCCCTAATGAACATAAATGCAAAAATTCTCAATAAAATATTGGCAAACAGGATGCAGCAAATCATCAAGAAGATTATACACCATGACCAAGTGCAATTCATCCCAGGAATGCAGGGATGGTTCAACATATGCAAAACAATGAATGTAATCCACCATATCAAATAGAGCCAAAAGAAAGAATCACATGATCATCTTTATAGATGCAGAAAAAGCTTCTGATAAAGTCCAACACTCATTCATGATAAAAACCTTATAGAGAAATGGAATATAATGTCTTTATCTCAATATGGTAAAGGCCATCTATGACAAACCAACAGCCAGCATCATATTAAATGGTCAAAAACTGAAAGCCTTTACCTTAAAATCAGGCACAAGACAAGGATGTCCATTATCACCACTGCTATTCAACGTAGTACTGGAAATACTAGCCAGAGCAATAAGACAGGAAAGAAAAATAAAAGGAGTAAAGATAGGAAAAGAGGAAGTTAAATTATCATTATTTGCAGATGACATGATACTTTACATAGAAGACCCCCAAAACTCTATTGAAAGACTCCTAGAAATAATAATAAATAAATTCAGCAAGGTAGCCAGATACAAAGTCAATACACAAAAATCAATAGCATTTCTATACACTAAGAACAAAAGTACTGAGAGAGAAATAAGAGAAGCGACACCCTTCACACTAGCATCGAAAAAAATTAAATACTTAGGAATTAATCTCACAAAGGAAGTAAAAGAGCAATACAGTGAAAATTACAATACCCTGAAAAAGGAAATTGAAGAGGACCTCAGAAAATGGCAAGACATCTCCTGTTCATGGATAGGAAGAATAAACATTGTAAAAGTGGCCATTGTCACAAAATTACTATACAGATTCAACACAATCCCAATCAAAATACCACTAACATACCTCATAGATCTAGAGAAATCATTCCCAAAATTCATCTGGAACAAGAAGAGACCTAGAATAGCAAAGGCAATTCTAAGCAACAAAGGCAAGGCAGGAAGCATCACAATCCCCGACTTGAAATTATTCTACAAAGCTAAAGCAATAAAGTCAACAAGGTTCTGGAATAAAAACAGACCTGAAGATTAGTGGAATAGACTGGAAGATACAAACACAACCACAAACTCACTCAACCACCTTATCTTTGATAAAGGTGCCAAACATGCTTGTTGGAAGAACGACAGTCTCTTTAACAAATGGTGCTGGAAAAATTGGCTGTCCATATGTGGAAGACTAAAACTAGACCCATGCCTATCACCATACACTAAACTAAAATCTAAATGTATCAAAGATATAAATATTAAAACAGAAACACTAAAACTGATGGAAGACAAAGTAGGTAAAAATCTCAAAGATATAGGGGTAGGAAGAGAATTCATGAACAAGAACCAAACTGCACGGGAAATACTTTCCAGAATCAATAACTGGGACCACATCTTATTAAAGAGTTTTTGCATGATGGGAAGAGATTTCCAGCAGAGTAAAAAGAAAATCCACAAATAGGGAAAAAATCTTAATGGACTGTCCCTCAGACAAAGGACTTCTGTCTAGAACTTATAAAGAATTTAAAAAATCAGACCCTTGAAATTCAAAGACCCAATCCAAAAATGGGCATCTGAAATGAATACACAGTTCTCTGATGAATAAATACAAATGGGAAATAAATACATGAAGAAATGTTCATCATCATTAGTCATGAGAGAAATGCAAATTAAAACCACACTATGATTCCATCTCACTCCAGAACGAATGGCCAGGATAGAAAACACTACCAACAACAAGTGTTGGAGAGGCTGTGGGGAAAAAGGAACTCTTCTGCACTGTTGGTGGGAGTGTAGACTGGTGCAGCCACTGTGGAGGTCAGTCTGGAGATTCCTCAAAAAGCTAGGCTTGGAAGTCCCATTTGACCCAGCTATTCTACGTCTGGGCATATTCCCAAAAGAACTGAAAACATCATACCACAGTAATATATGTGCTCCCATGTTTATAGCAGCACAATTTGTAATAGCCAGATCCTGGAAACAACCTAAGTGCCCACCAACTGAGGAATGGATAAAAAAGTTGTGGCATTTTTATACAATGGAGTACTACTCACATATAAAGAATGATCACATTGAGATATTTATAAATAAATGAACATGACTTGAGACCATTCTCTTAAATGAAATAAACCAAACTCACATGTGTAAATACCATATAGTCTCCCTAGTATGAGAGTTGATAAGAGTATATAAAATTTTATGGTAAGCATGAGTCCCGATCTCATAGCTTTGAAGCCTTTCAATGTTTTCATTCATCAGTTGGAATGGTTTTACTCTGTTTTGTTTGACTATATCATGCTTGATGATATAAACAGCTCTTTTGAAGAAAACAAAAATTATGACAGCTATTGCTGATTTAATATCATCCTTCTTAGAAGTCCTACCATGCTTCTATTCTTCTACTACCATTGGTTCTATCTATCACATTGTGTCTTATTGGGATTTGAATATGTGTGATACTTTAAACAAAATTTGTCTGTCTAAAATGAGAAATTATATTACCCATTGATCATTTTCTGTTATTCGGT
Source organism: Dolichotis patagonum (assembly GCA_004027295.1). NCBI lineage: Eukaryota > Metazoa > Chordata > Mammalia > Rodentia > Caviidae > Dolichotis > Dolichotis patagonum. Next base: position 36,108 of record PVJX010013577.1, on the reverse strand, counting down.
TCAGAAAGCCCTGTAATTCTTTCACTCTTTGAATGGCTTTGTACTATTTTGTTATATTTGATATTATTGTATTTGAAACTATGCTCAACTATAGCAGAGAAAAATATATTGTGATAGCTACTGTTAAATCCGGTTGTCTTAATGTAAAGTACTGTGTTGCCTAGGTTGTCCTGTTCTGATCTGCTCTGTACTGCCCTCTTTGTTTTATTCTCTTTAAAATAAAATTAAAAAAAAACAAATATGCTTAGTATATTTATGTATTTAAGTCATAACTATTTGACTAAGTTGTTTTGATGCTGGAACTACTTTTCTCAATTTTTTCAGTTTCCACATATTACCTGTAATATTGTACAGTAGCATTGTTTAGTAATTCTTTCTATGATGGGGAAAATATTCTAGATTGGTTGTTTGCAATGTGGGAACCACTAACTGCATATGTTATCAAGCACATAAAGTGTGTCTCACAAGCCTGAAAATTTTAACTTAATTTAAATTTAACAGGCATATATGATTAGTGGCTACACAGTTAGCCAAGCCAGTTTAGAACAATCCATCGGATGCCAAGAAACCACCATTATAATTAATTTGTATTTTAAATTGTGCTAATAAATATTCTTATAATAAACAAAGACTATCACATCTCAGAAATAAAAAGGCCATCATTAGATCATATACAAACAGAAAGACATACAGTTATCGTTGTTGTTACTAAACATGTCATCAAAATTTAGGCAGCCTTCCACTGGTGGTTAGGTTATAATTTTCGTTCTTTAATCCCAAGGAACTGATAATTCCTTTCTGCTGGGCTTCCTGGATAAGACATTGTATTTTGATGTCGGTTAAATTATATTCTCTGTTTTCTTGAGACACAATGTGATGTGACCTGATGAAATGTGACATGCTTGTCACTTTGTGTTAAAGGTGAACATAAATGGGCAAATATCCATGTAACAAGAATGTGTTCCCATTCATGGTTGCTGGCAGGCATGAGTATCAGCGTAGCCCTCCATGGGAGTGGGGGGAGCATCTGCATTACGAGGCAGCTGATACCTGTGCGGAAACAGTCAAAACACTAAATTCCAAAGGAAGGTGGGTACTGCTCTCTCAACATTTACTTGTGCCTCAAGAGTCTCTGTTTGAACTGTAAAATAATTATTATTTTTAAAACAAATGATTGATCAGAATATATGTGGTTTGAGATGAAAAATGAGCAGCTGCGACAGATAAACTAAATGCCAGTATTCTTTTTTCATGGAAAGCATATTGAATGAAAAGGGAGAAAAATGATGCAGACATTACATGATAGCTGACCAGATTTTTTTTTCTTATTAGAATGCTTTTCTTGCTTCTTCTGGAGACATTATACTTTAAGCCATGTTCTTAGTGATGCAGAAAATATCTACTTACAATGCCAGTTGAATTCCACCTTCTACTATTATGAAAATGATGAGTAGCAGAAAGATACTCCATTTTCTTTCTGTCACTCTGAAAAATATTAAGTTAAAATGTGAAAAAGTGTTTATTTAAATGGCTATCTTATTAAAAAGTCAATGTGAGGCAAGAAATAGCTAGATGCAATTCGACTTAATTTATATCTGGCTGACACATGATGATGTATGGTGAGAAGGATGTTTTTTAGCAAGATCAAAACCAGAAATTATTTCAAGGAAGCAGAATATTCTACATTCACCTTTAACTGCCACCGATAAAAGTGATTAATTAATGAACACCGAGCTTGATAGATAACGGGCTCCATTGGTACTCTAATTTACTTGAAAAAGATAGAGTCCAAGTTGAATTTTCTCTTTAGTTTGAAATGGATTCCAGCTCTTATTTCCAAATATATGGAGAAAAAGAAAACCAGAGTATTAAAGATAAAATTGCATTATAGATGTTACATCAATGGCATGTTTAAAAACTTTACTCAAATATTTAGTATGTATTCTTAAAGTTATGAATCTCACATGAAATCATGTAGAATTTTTTAAATCTGATTCTGAAACCTGTCATATTTCATATGATTTTTGATCCTTTAAAACACTAACATTATACTCTGTTACTTAATCAAATTGGACTCTATGCATGTTATGATGGAGTATTATCTCCTATCATTTATACATTATTCATTTTGTTTAAATAGAAATGATGTAAATATGTCATTTATTTTAAATGCCTTCTCTGCACTCTATCACACAATCCTTTTCATTTTTTGTCGTTAAGATAGAAAAGGAGAACAGTTTATAGCAATCAATATTAAAAGGAGAAAATTAGAACTGTACTTCAAAAATAAGTGAAGTCTGATATGCAGTCAATGATCTAGTTCTAAGTAGACAGCAACTACATGAACTAGAAGCCTGTCCTCAATGTTAGTACAGAGACATTAAGAAGCAATACAGAGAAGATATATTTATCACTGACCTACTATTCCCATATTGTCATTTCTTTATCTTGTGTAAATCACAATTTGATATATTCTTTGCAGGAAGTGAAACTTTATAGAAAAATGCTACTAGAAATAAAAGGAAATTTTTTTCACATCAGCTGACACTGTTTGATAACTATCAAACAGGTGTAAAACATAAAAATGAAAGTTATATTCATAGATAAATAAAATATATAACTTCAGAAAGATTCAACAGGAAATAATCTTAGAGATATAATGAAACTGTCAAACTCACAATGTTCAATAACAACTTATAATATTAGATTTGAAGTTTAACAACAGCAACAACTAAGCTATTCCTCAGTTAATGTTTTAAGAGCTTCAAGTGGTTCTTAACAAATGAGTTTTAAAGTAATCCATTATAAAGATATGTGAAAACTGGGTTTTATAGGTTTTCTTTTACTGATAAAGTACAGAATATCCCTGCATGATAAAATGCATATTCTGATAATACATTCAAAATAATTTCTCATAATTATAAAATTGTTAAGTGTATGTTACACTTAAACATGTGGAAGAACAGCATCATGTGAAAAAAGAACAGAAATAGACTTCAAAAGAGGGTAAAGAAAGGGCAGGAGACCAGAAGAAATCCAAAGGTAAAAGCCAGCCCTTTTTATAAATTGGCATACAACACTCTATTATTTACAGTAGGGGAACTCTGAACTTAAATAGTCAGTAGAATTATAGTGAGTCAACAGACTCACTCTTCCATACATCACGGTGCATGATAACTTTAACTACATGCAAATTTTAAGAGTCTTAGAGAAAGAAAAGTTCAATCACCATGCACTAGAAGCTGGCCCACTTTTCTAAGCAAGCTGCTGTGCAGAATCAGCAAGAAGAGAGAACTTCCTACCATTTATTATCTAGCTCACTGTCAAAGATGGACAGAGCTAAACTCAATAAGATTTTAAATTCTGAAAAGTTTAACTGGTGAAAAATATTACAGGTGAGACACCATTGATAAAAGTAAAACATACAAAGAAAACTAGTTTTGTAATAAAAATATTAGCACAATATTATTTTAGTGCAAACTATATTCTGGTTTTATGCTAAGCAATGCGTCCCATAATAAAGTTGAATGAAACAAATTTAAAACTGTGAATTAACGTTTGTCAAATCACATAGTAACTCTATCTTCCAGGTCTATTTGAAAGCAAGATCTTTTCTCTACTGCAATCTCTCTTTCAAGAAATTTTATGATGTTTTGTGTGACCATGAACAATCTGAACTTCAACAGAATGTTAATTGCATTCTCCTGAGACAAATCAAAATATTCCTGAAGAATATTGATCCATAGCCTAGTTCTTAACTATCAGAAGTCAAATACTTCTGCACTTGTTTTTTTTTTATTTTTGTTTTAGTTTTTGTTTTCTGAAATTTGTCATTCTCTGATGTGCTCAATCCCATCAGGACTCATGTATACTTTTCTTATTCTACTGAAGTTTCATTCAGTCTAGCAGTTAATTCTCAACCAAACGTGACCTATTAACAATAACTGACAGTCAGATATTCTCTCCTTTTCTAACTCCTCCTCATTATCCTCAGCTGTTTATTCTTATCTCTCCAATCTTAAATATTGGCTTACCTTAAGGCTTATTTTTTGGTATTTTTTTCCATCCTTAACTTAGAGTTAGTGATTGAGTTAGGGTTAGGGTTACTGGTGTGTAAGGGCATTGGTCAGAGGTAGTATACAAGAGATAGATATGCAGAGATAAGGAATTTTTGGAGTCACAAGCCCCAAATCTCCCAGAATTGAAGTTTAGAGATTAAAAGCCTACAGGAAGCCGGGATTTGTGAGCAGTATATATTAAAACCTTGATTTGCAAGCATAATTCATTCCAGAAACATGCTTTTAATCCAATGCACTTCTCTATCAAAGTGAATTTCCTCATAAGAAAAATGGAAACTCAGATGATTTATTCCACAACCCCAAAATGTTCTTATAAAATGATTATAATACTGCAATACAAAATAAGAAATAAAATACAAAGAAAATGAAACAAATAACCTGCACTTACATTTGAAAATCTTTGGGGCTGCTGTGAGAGAGACAACACCTTTTATATCACTGATAGAATCACTGCTCTCAATTGGTCCAATGAAGTATTTTTGTTTTCATGCAATTTTAACAAAGAACGTATTTAGTGGGACTTGGTTTTACCTCCTTCTTGAGGATTCCCTGGAACTGTGACATTCTATTGTTATTAAGTAGATTCATCACTAGCACTGCTATAACCTTAGTTGAGTGATACTTTTCTATAAAATTTTGATTGTTTCCTACATCTTACATATCTCCTGAATATCATTTAAGTGAAGAATTTCTCCACTTTTCTTGTCCTGTTTCTCTACTCCATAACTTCTTGCTGATGGTGACCATTACTCACAGTCTTGCAGTGGGGAGGCATTGGTTCAGTTGTGATCATGTGACATTGGCATCAGTACTACTAGTATTGCAAGATATCATTTGTTTATCAAGGTAAGATTTATTAGAACTGTTTTCCCACCTTGTAGAACATGTGCAGAACAAGTTACTTACAATTCAAGGTGAGATTTTATAGAAAATATGTATCCCATATTATTTATTCATCTGTTAATAGATGCTTAGATTTATTACATACATTGGCAATTATGAATAATGCTACAATAAAAATGAGAGTTGAAGATATTTCTTTATTTCTTCAATATAGTGATTTTTATTTCATTTGGATATATAGCCAGAAGTAGGATTATAGGAAAAAATGGTAGTTTTATTTTTAATTATTTTAGGAACCTCCACACTACTTTATACTGTGGCTGCACTATAAAAAAGTATATAAGAATGCTCTTTTCCACAGAATTCTCCAATGTTTTTTACCTTTTGATGGTTTTTATAACAGTTACTGTTATGGAAAAAAGCTGGTGGTCAACTTAGCGCCATTGGAATTAAATCACCATGCTGCTGAGTGTAGATGTTTCACTGGAGGAAAGTTGCCAGCATAAATAGAGACGTGGAGGAAAAGGAAGGCGTTAAGGCATTGAGCTGTGTTGAGGCATTGTGGGTTCTCCTTTGTGTTGCTGTTTGAGCCCTTGGTTCTCCTGGAGAAGCTCTGGTCCTCACATCGAGCATTGCTTCCTGGCTCCAGAGGGGAAAACATATGCCGCTTGGTCTCCAGGATGGACTCGTCACACTGGCTTCCTGGCATGTACTCGACAGTGCTTGTCATCGGAGGAGCTCAGGGCCTCTGTGTCCCTGAGGATGGCTGTGGTGCTTTCAGGACAGCCCTGGTCTTTGTTGTGAGTGTGACTTCTCGGACCAAGCACAGAACCCTCAAACTACCAGCACAGTTCCTTCACTCCACTGGCATAGACTTTCTAGCTTCCACTGCTGACCTTTGGGCCTTCCCAGCATGGATCCGTAAAAGAGACTGGTGTGAGTCCTTCTTGTCCAGTTGGACTCAGGGGAGGCATTGTCATGAGCTCTGGTCTTCCTCTGGACTCATGTAGGACGTTGCTGTGGGATTCAAGCCCTTGACTAAATATTCTATGTCTTTGGTGTAGTGGATAGATTTCTTGCATTTTCTTGTGTTAACTCTGGGTGACCATCATAAAACAATATTATAAACTCCATGTCCTGATTCTAATTCTTCCCTGCACAACCTCTGACTACAACAATTACCTTGCCAGGTATGATAATTACCTTGCCCGGTATAGTATGTACTCTTTCTTCTTACTTCTAAATGCTAAATGCTAAATGCAAAATGCAAAATGCTGGCCTGTATTCTTGAGTCAACTATTTCATTTCCAGAAAAATAAATTAATGTACAATCTATGAAATACTAGTTGATTGTAAAAGAATTCAGTATACATTGGTTATGTGTAGTCAGATTGAATCTAGATAAAAGTATTTTTAAAATCTTGTTTCAAGAGCAGTACCCCACCAACATGTTGATGCTGTTACTCAAGTTTGTGATAATCTCACCCAAACCTAGTCAATAAGTGAGCCTGACCAGAGTAGTCTTTCTCTCCTTTTGTTCTATCATCTGTTTTTTATAGTAAGGCAAATCTATCTATCTATCTATCTATCTATCTATCTATCTATATACCTATATTTGAAAAACTAGTTATGAGTTTAATTGTGAAAAGTGAAGAAAGCCAACTTATGAGAAAACATCTGGACCTACGTTAACTGGAATTTAATAAGAAAAAAAGTGTAAAAATAAGTGCCATTTCTGCAAATAATATTAAAAAATGTAGAAGACTGGTAAGAGCCTGATATGACAGAGGAGAGACTGTCCAGCAAAACCATGATTTTATGAGAGGATTCAGTAAACACATTAAAGGATTTTGAAAGTCACTGAAGAGGAAAATATAATTGTTGTGGGTTGATCTGAGGTTGCAGAGGAAAGCATGGCAGTACTGAGTATAATAAATTAGATGAACAAGAGATTAAACACAAGACAAACCATTAAGAGAACAGACCACTTGTCCAAAAGCCATTTTGTTAAAGGCCACTTTTCTAGCAGAAATAGTTGCAGTTTTCCTAGTGATGTGTTCACTTAACAGATAATGCTCTAAACTGCCAATGCACCAAACTGCTTTCTCATTGATCTCCCCACCCTACTTCTCACTACTTACATATTTACATTAATTTTTATTGCCTTGAAATATATAAACTTTAAAAAACTGTTTTTTCCAAAAAGATGTAGTTAAGATTCAGTTATTTTACCTTAACTGTCATGTCCTAACTATGCATCATGAAGAGTGGATAGGAAGCAAGTTGCTAGGCTTTCTATTCTTAGATATTATTTTTATTAATAAACATCTTTTTCTTTTCAACTCGGATACTACCTTTCTACCTTTTCTTAATATAGAGATTTTTATATAGATCATTCTAATGAATTCTTCATTTATTCCTATTCCAGATGAAACTCCATCTAATTTCATATCATGGCTATATTAATTTATGTTCTTGTTTCAGAAATACTATACATCCTATGCATGAGTACTATATGCATAAAATGATAGACTTGTTCTTTAAATAAAATTAATAGCCATTTTATTTCTTCTGTTTTTATACACTTGATCTGTAGAAGTATATTTGCATGATCATTTTCCAAATTTCAAAAATTCTTTACCCTTGTTCCCAAATTAGACATATAGTTCATCTAAAGCAACAGAGATGTAAATTCATGAGAATAAGAAGATGGTAAATTATACTTAAGGGACAAATGCATGCATTTTCATGTAAAATGTCGATTATTCAAAAACTTTTTAGTGTTTGAACTGTGGAACATGCTTAAAACTCATTTTCATTGAATGGATATAAATTTAAGATAAAACAAATTTGGGAAATATATATATATATTGTTTAATTTTTATAATACTAGTATTTTTTTCTTAAAAATAGTATGTCAAAAAAGAAAGTCCAAAACTAATTTGCTACAATGAAGTGGCAAAAATAAATCTGCCAGGCATGATACCGTATGCCATCAGCATTCTGGGAGGATGGGGCAGGAGAATTGCAAGCTTGAACCCTACCTGGGCAATTTGGTGAATTATCAAGCCCCTATCTCAAAATACAGTATTAAAAAAGAGTAGAATATGTAGTGATGGTCTTGGATTCAGTCTTCTGTAATGCAAAATAAGGAAATAATAAATAAAGCTAAAGTTAAAATAAAATCTCAACAATTATGTAATACTGTTTTTGAAATAGCAGCTCATGCCACAAAAAGTAATGTTAAATTTGTAGAAAGATAAAAATATACCTTTATTAGTTATAAATTATAAACTTTATTATTGGTCATAATATAAGATTCTAACTTAAGGGGATTTTTAAATATTGCAAAGAATACATAATAGGTTATTGAATTATGTGTGAAGTAATTAGAATGAATTAAGAAGCCAATTAGCAGGCTTTATTAACATGTTTACTGAAGACAATGATTGAGAAACAATGATTATAATTTTTATTGCTGAGTGAGAATCAAAGTTATTTTTATCAAAGATTGAAATGTGGTAATAAAAAAGTAAGTTTTGGGGGGATACCAAGGAATTAAATCCGAGAATGTAATATAATTGAATGAGTTGGTGAGATGACCAACAAACAATGGAAAATATGGATCCCTGAGGTAGGAGGGAAAATCAGTAGGGCAAGAGAAAATGAAACTAATCAGTGTTCATTAAATATCTATTATGTACCATATTTGAAGGCAATAATTTTAAGGACATGTATTCATTTAATTTCAAAAGCAATTTTTAGAATACTTACAGTTATCCACAATTTATCATTGCTCCACTTTGAGCTAAGAAGTAAGTAAAAGTATGTCTTGTCATGACGTAAGCTTATGGATTATGTACCTGTTCTTAACTTTATGTTGCTTTCATAGTAGAAATATTGAGGTGGAGGGCTAAGAGGAATTGAGCCCAGGAAATCATGCGGGCCCGACAGGGCTGTTCATAGTAGAAATGTTATACACTCTTATTCTTGGGCTTGTAATGTGTTACATCTCCCTTAAAAAGTAGTATATTTGCTAGGCCACTAATATCATGCTTATTGTTATGGTTTGAACTTAAATCATCCTGAAAGGCTAACGTTTTGAAGGCTTCATTGCGAGTTAATGGCTCTATTGATACATGGTGAAAACTTTTGTAGGTGCAGCCTCCTTGGAGGAGTTAAGGGTACATGTCCAAGTTTTGTGATATGTGATAATCTGAAATGATATCCTAATACAAGTTCAGCTCACTAGTAACTATTTCTGAGTGGTCACTTCACAGTAACACTGCTGTGGTTTGTGTCTGGGTGTCCCTCAAATCCTCATGCAGTCATGGAGGTAGCTGAGACTGGTGTGTGTGTTTGTGTGATAGTTTCTAGTGCTGGGATTGGCCGTGTGAGTACTGCACCTACCCAGGGTCGGTAGCCAGCATATAATATGAGGAAGAAAGAGGCATATTTCTCTCTTATGTTTTGTCTGTCACTCTTGTCACTTGCAGCTACCATGAACGACTGTCCCTCAGCCACACCCTGCTACCTTAGAACTAGCTGAGTATGGACTGAAACCAACCAAAGCTGTAAACTAAATAAACCTTTCCTTCCTTCATTTTGGGCATCAAGTATTTTGTGTCAGAAATGAGAGCAAAGTAACCAGGACAAATATATTCATATTTCATGGAATAAATACAGGACTGGATATTTGAAGAAGATGTCTTTAGAAGTCTATCAACCCAAAGACACTTGTTAAAAATATTAATTCTCAAAGCTTCTATCACAAGGGTCTGTAAACAAAGTTTTTGGATAAAACAATTGCTTACATTTTAACAAGACTTATCAGTAATTACTTTCAGAAAAAAAAACTTGAAAACAACTCCTCTCTGGGGTCTATTGTAAGTTTCACTGTAGCACCCAGAAATTTTCTAAAAATTGTTACTTTAATTATTTTAGAATTAATTTCCCTATGTTTTTAAAGGGTAGAAGTGATTTGTGGCCCAGATTATTTAATTTAAAATTAAATATAGGGTAAAAAATATGAAAAAGAATATAGGATAGGAACCTACCCTTGACATTTTGAAAATAAAGTAGAAAAAACACGTAAGAGTATACAGTGGTTTGAAAAACAAGTCAGTTTGATGCCATATTTTTTCTATTACATGAGTATTGTGCATGTGAAAGGCTGTGAATGAAATAATTCAAAGGCACACTGGGAAGGAATGAAGAAATCAGTGACATGGAGCACTTGGATGAGGAGCAGAGATAGAATTTTTATTAATATAAAAGAAGTGAGAAAAAGCATTCATTAGCCAAAAAGAAAAAAAAAATTTAAGTCACAGAAAATCTCTAATATAATTGACAAAAACAGAAACAGACTTTTTGTTAACTATCGGTACATTTATCTGTTCAGCCAGGAAAACATCCATCACAAGCATGAGAATAGTAAACAAAGAGAATAGCTACTTGTCTAAATGTATTCATTTATTCTAAAACAAAGAAAATCATGTACACATATTTTAACTGGCCAAAATTAAACTGAAAATCATTACAGTTTGAATTCCTACCAAAAACTCCCCTTCTTCTGAAAATTGCAGACTTCTTTATGTCTCATCTAGACTCGTGTACATTCCTAAAAGTCTATAATTCATATAATTAGAAAAGTCTAAATAAAAATTTATTTTTCAGTGACTCAAGAACCAAATATGCATGTGATAAAATACTATAGATATTGAGTTGAAATACTGATAATTCCCCAGAGCCCAAATTTCAGAATAGTCACAGTTAATAGCCTACTCTTGTCCACTTAACTTTACCTGGGCAATACCTACATACACATCTAACTGTTGGTTGTATAGCTCCAGTTTTCCTTGATCACATTTCTAAGATCTCCTCAAAGGACAAACCTCATGGACCACAATATACCAAGGGATGAAATGAGCACTTTTTCAGCAATGAGGATTCCTTAAATCTAAGAGAGAAACCAAGGTGTTATTATGGGACACCAATAATTGCCAACTCCCAGAAAAGTTTTAGGAAGGAGGAAAATGAAAATATGTAGGAACTCAATTCAAAACTGAAGAAAATATTTCTATGAATATTTAGAAACATTATCATTTCAATGTACTAAATACGCACAATATCATTTCATCTTCGAATAATCTTCCTTGTCACAATTACTAAGTAAGAGCACCAATAAATCCATACTTGCACTCAAAATTTGAATGTAAAGTCAGAAAGTAGCAGTTGGCTTGGGAGTCCAAAATTTGTAGTGCTATTGTTTTCTGATTGAGCTATCTTGATCTATCTGTATAATAGCTCTTAGATTTTTAACATTTGAAATCAGTTAGCCAAGGTAAACAAACTTGAGCAGCATTTATAATATAAAATATCTATTAAATTTAGCACATTTTAATTAGTGATGTATACAATAAAACTAGTCCCTGTAAATCTGTATTAGTCATTGCTGGGACAGCCTGATACCTCCCATTAAAGGTGAGGTTTAATTGGACTTACTGTCTTGGTTTGGGGGAGTTCAGTCCATGTTCGGTTGGCACCAAAGGAGAAATGGCATGAGACAGGGGCCTGGCAGAGGAGAGCTGCCCATCCCTATGGCAGCCAAGTAGCAGAGAGGAAAAAGAGGAGACAGAGAGGGAGATACACCTTCCGAAGGTATGCCCAGCAATGTGTCTTCCAGTCATACGTTATCTTAGAGACATAAACTTCTAGAGGCACATCCTTAGCGATGTCATTTTCAACTACACCTCATCTTCTAACAGCTCATTCAGCTACAAATGGATCAATTGATTAATCTGCTGGGGAATACAGTACTCCTACATTCTAAATCACTTTGCAAAAACCCTACACATGAATACATGAAGCTTCTGGAGAATTTTAGATCTAACTTATAAAACTCCATGCCACTTTTTAGCTTTGAGGTTAATTCACTGGATAAACATGCACATATTTCCGCAGTTAATCCTTGAGTATCTTTACTGGCATTCACACTGCCATGTGATTCTAGGTCAAAATTTACTTTGAAACATATAGGACAAATTTTACTACTAATGTAATAAGTGGTTTTTACTTAGTAATTGCTTCATTACAAAAAAGATACTCACATTTTAGTAAATATATGTGTAAATATATACATACATGAGTGATCAAAATGTACCATGTTTAATTTTTTTAAATTATTACAGTAAAAAATCAATGCAATCAATGTGTCCTCAAAATACTCCCCTCACTTTGAGCACACTTATCTTGTCTTCCTTTCCACTCTCTGAATCAATTTTTCCAGTTCTTTTTCATAAGTGTCTGTTTATGACTGCCTTGATATCCTGAATCAATTAAAAATATTTATGATAGTTTATGTCAAATAAAAAAATACAGTGTGTTCTTGTCCACTTTATTCACCATATCTAGTACCATGCAAATTCTGGTTGTGTCTCAGAGTCACGGTGACCATAAAGCATAAACATTTAGATTTGATTCAGGACATCAAGGCAGCTGCAAAAGCGCAACTAACAATACTCTTGCAAAAGTTACAGAATTGCTTCAGAAAGTAGCAGAATCTATAGAATAAGTGTGTGCGACATTATAGAGATCATTTAAAAGGAGATTAATGGCAACATGACTTTTAATATAATCATTTTTTTTAAAATATAGTCTATATTTTTCACTGAACCTCATATATTTTGAGCAAATATTATTTCCATATCTTTCAAAATATCTCTTTTTATGCTTTATTATGTCATATTACCTTCAATATATGATGAATTTTATGAAGTTATATGTTAAAATAAGTCTATATTTTTGGAGAAATCTACATTTGGTAAACTTAATATTGAATATGCATTTTAATATAATTTCAAGAAAATTTCATAGTTTAATGTAGAGACAATTTAATAATATTAAATTGATGTTCTATTATAACAATTTAAAATTTTTCTATCAATATGTACAAATAAAATAGAATTTTATTATACTTGCTATATTTTGACATTTATAAAACCATTTTGAAACTGCCTTTCTACATAAGTCATATTTTTATATATTACTTCATACATTATCTGATTCTTGAATATTAGAATAATGTAATATGACAACCCATGAATGTATAAATTTCTTTCAAAGTGATTATCTGAAAATTTTATCAATATATCTATGATTATTTGTTTGGAAATTTTTAAAATTTGAAACATTTGTATGTTTTCACAGACAACTATTTACTTGAATTGTGAGTGTATTTCATGCAAGCAAAGAATACTTTTCAATGTACTCAGTTTTGCAGAAAAATATGTGGAAATTACAGATTTCTTTTACAATCCCTCAACACACATTCAATTTCCCTCACCACAATTAATACATTGTTTGAGTGTGATGCATTTGTTGTAAATAATAGTATGCATGTATGTACATATTATTATTAATACTAATAATAATAATTATTATTATTCATTAAATCTCAGAGTCTAAATTTGGGTCCACTCTGTGCTGTACATTCTGTGAGTTTTGACAAATGTTTAACAGCATCTATTCACTACTGGAGTACCCTACAGCATAATTTCACCACCCTAAAATTCTCATTATCCACCTTCTCTTTCCTAAACTGTGGACAACCATTGGTCATTTTCCTGTCGCCATGCTTTCAGCAGTGTAAGTATTCTATTATTAGAATTACGTCTATTATTAGACAACATGTAGTCCTTTCAGATTGGCTTCTTTTATTCAGTGGTACGTATATTTGATGTCGCTATTGTTTTCTATGGATCGTTCATTTCTTTTTATAAGTTCAACTTCTGTTTCAGCAACTACAAGTAACAAATAATTGTGCAGATTTTCGTGTGCATGAAAATTTGTAACTCCTTTGGTAAACAGCAATGAGCCAAATTTCTGGATCTTAGCGTGAGTATATTTCATTCAGTAAAAAATTGAAAAATTGTTTTTCAAAGTTGTTGAAAACATTTGCACTCCCATCAGCAATACATTCCTGTGGCTCCAGTGAGTGATATCATCAAGATTTGGGCACCAGGTTTTATATTCAGTGAATAATGGCATATCATTCTTGGTTTAATCAGTAATTTGCTTAATGGTATGAAATGTTGAGTATTTTCCATGTTTATTTGCAGTGTCTGTAAATCTGCTTGAATTGGCATCAGCAGATTTTCGAATGTTTTTAAATTGAACTAGTTTTGCATTTGTTGAGTTTTAAGAATTCTTTGTATATTTCAGAGAGAAATTTCTATCATCTGTTTTGCAAAATTTTCTCCTAGTCTATGTCTTACCTTCTCACTATTTTAAGAGTATCATTCATAAAACAAAAATCATTCATTTTAATAAACTCTGACTTGCTAATTTTTTCTTTCATGGATATATTTTATTTTAATCAGTTTCATTACATTTATATAAATTTTACCTGAAAAATAGAAAATATATCTCTCTTTATATAAATAAGATACAGTATATGATACAATGTTGTATCTTGATCAATGTTTACAGAGTAGAATAAACATAACGGGTTAATTGACATAATTACCACCCATGTACTTATTTTGTGTAATAAGAACATTGCAGATATATCATTTTGAGCAATTTTGAAATATTCAATACATAATTAACTACATATATGAGAAGTATAAAATGGAGCTATCTGTAGGAAAATGCTTGCACTTTGAGAGCACAATGTTAAGTGAAATAAATCATACAGTCAAATTTAAATATTGCATGACTTATATGACAAACTCAAAACATAAATAAAAACAAAACACAAAATAAATAATAACTATTGGTCAGATCTTCAGATGGGAAAGGGATAAAGACATGGAAGAAGAGAAGGAAGAGATGAAAAAAATTGAGATGTGTTATGTACATGTACCAACTCTACACAAAGAATGCTATCATTTGGTACTGTTGGCATGTATTAATAAAAAATAAAAAGTGAAAAATTAATAAATAATAATCCTGCTGTGCAACAAATTTATAATTTTTTTCTTCTTAACCAAAACTTTGCATATATCTGTCAACTTCTTTCCCTTCACCAGCTCGTAATCTCACCAGCATGCCAACCACTGTTCCTTCTCTGCTTTTATAGGCTCAGTTCTTTGTAACTTCCAAATACAATCAGTCATGTAGTGTGTGCTTGGCTTAATTCACTTAACATAATGGTCTCCACTCTCATCCACACTATTATAGTTGACAAGAATTTCCTTCTTAGTACTGTATCCAAAGTAATCTCCAAACCCAAGAGTAAATCCAGATTTTTTCTTATGTTCTAAGATTCTTATTTTTGTTTTCCAATTGTCTCTGATCCACTTTGAATTAATTCTCTCTGCATGTGAAAAATAGGTCTGTGCTTGGATCTTATTCCTGCAAAGTTTGCAGAAAAGATGATTTTCTCCAATAAACTGCCATTTCTCCTTTTTGAAAGGTCAAATGAGTTTATTTACACGGATCTATTTCT
Organism: Dolichotis patagonum; assembly: GCA_004027295.1. Classification (NCBI taxonomy): domain Eukaryota; kingdom Metazoa; phylum Chordata; class Mammalia; order Rodentia; family Caviidae; genus Dolichotis; species Dolichotis patagonum. Next base: position 20,736 of record PVJX010013577.1, on the reverse strand, counting down.
GGCACTGTATTCTGCCTCATTAATCTATTTGACTACATCTCCCTCTCTTGATAGCTTTATATCACATTTTATAGTTTGGTGGTATTAAGCTTCCAATTCTGTTCTTCAACTCTATGCAAGTTCTGGGAGTCTTTTGCTTCTCCATGTAAACTTTAGCATCACTTTAGTCATATGTACAAAATGCTGCACTATGGTGCTTCAGATTTCATTAAACCCATAGATGAAATTGGAATGGGATAACATCATTACAACATTGATCTTTTTATCTTAAGTATGGACTATTTCTCCATTTATATAATTTCTCTTTGATTTTTGTCATATAAGTTTTGTACTTTTTCTCATAGAGGTCTTCTCAGAGATTTTGTTAGATTTAGAGCAGTTTCTGTCTTTGATGCTAAAATATGGTTTTATGTTTTTAATTTCAGTCTTCAATTAGTCCTTGCTGATGTACAGGAAAACAACTGATTTGTGTATTAATCCTTTATGTTAACTTGAGATTTTTTACAATATCCTGTAAGCTACAATATTTCCTTACTAGTTCTTAGAATTTTTGTTGATTCTTTGAACTTTTCTACATTGACAATCATGCCATTTGCAAAAAAAGTAATTTTATTTCTTTGTTCCAAGCATGCACATATATTTCTATTTACTTTTCTTATTGTGTTAGGTGGAACTCTCAGCACAAAGTTGAATAGAAATGGTAAGAAATTATATCCTTGCCTTGTTTTTGCTTTTAGAAAAAAATCTAATTTTTCACCCAGGAATATAATGAGTAGATACAATTTTGTATTCATGTAATCAAAGGCTCTGCTTTCTAAAGTCACATTTATCCTTTTTTATTACCCTAATTAAAATGCATTGTTTTATTTTTTAAAGACCTGCTATATTATTTCAGTTGTGTCTGTGATTTCTTCTGTGCTTTTGTTTGTTTGTTTGTTTTATTTGTTTTATTTTGTTTTGCCTTTTTAAAGCAAGATTTCATTATGAAATTAGAGCTGGCCTTGAACTCACTTTGTAGCCCAGGCTGTTCTCAAACTCACAACGATCCTGCTGTTTCAAAGAAAGTGCTGGAATTACAGGTGTGTATTACCATGCTTGACTTTCTTCACGATTCTTTTACTTTTTCACTGTTATCAATTAGATGACACAGTATTGGTAGACCTGGCATGAAGCTATTTAAAAGTACTATTCAATTTTTAAAAGGCTATCTAAATGTTATAGTTATCATCTATATCACAGTCCAACTCTTTTATAGGGTTCAATATACATACTCTCGAGAACCAGCAATACTTTTGAAATACATTTGCAAATTGACTCGTTTTGTGTTCTTTTTATCTTCTGTGTCTAGAGTTATTTTTGCTGTTTCCTGCATATTATTTGCAAGCTCTCCTTTATTCAAAGAGGGACAAAGACATTTTCCTATGTTATTCTTTCCTGATTTTATTAACCATGTAAGAAGGAGAGAATCGCATTTTAAGAACTATTTATTCACCTATAAGGTGATTTTTGCCCTTAATAGCTTGGTGTTAGGTAGGAAGGTAATAGGAAGCATGGAATACAGAGATCAATACATCTCACTTTCAAATATAGTTTCTATTCATTCCTCTACATACAGACACACTAGAAAATGCTATGCATTAACTTTTGAATAAGTATAAGATCTATGTCCAGGAAAAGGCAAGATATTACACATTAATCTGAATTCATTTGCTAAGAAATAAAATTAAAACAGACCATTTTCACTTTGCACAGTGCCTGTCCTTTTCATGTGAATTTAAAGCAATATTTTATAAAATATGTTAATAAGTATAGAAACCGCTATGTCAGAATACTTCCTAATCTTCCCTGAGGCAAATTGGAAAATCTGTTTTTTCCAGATATGAGTATAGTCTTTGTATTTGAGGCTTATTGAAAGAAAGAAAAATTATTTAAAGAGGAAAGCAAATTTTGCTGAGAATATATTAGAGTGTATGTAGAGACAAAATATAAATGGAAAAACTTTGAACATTTTTCTCTTTCAGGTGTTTTGAAAATTTAGTTTTAAATTTTAATTGATACATAAGAATGCAAAATTATCCATATTTTGGAGGGAATGAATGATGATGCTTCAATATTTGCATATATTATGTAATATTTAAATGACGTGAAAAGGATCTATGTCCACATTTTCTTTTGTAGTGAAAATATTCAGTGTAGAGCATTTGGAAATATAAAGCACATTATTGTTATCTGTATTCAACTTATTGTGCAAGAACATAGCAAAATTTCTTATCCTCATGTAATTGTAACTTACTGCTTAATCAGTCTTTCCTCATTTCTCTCTCCCTGTTATTTTCAGCCAGCTTCAAGTTACCACCATTCTACTCTCAATTTCAATGAGAACAACATTTTATAGTGGCACATGGGTAAGATCACATAGTACTTGCATGTTTGGTGGCCAAAATAAATCCTGAAACATTCACCATGTTAGAGAGGCAGTGAAGTCCCACAGGTAGATAAAATTTAAGGAACTAAAGCCAAGTAAAAACAAGTGAACCATACATATCACAGATTTTAAATGTTTCCACTATTACAAACTACAATTGTGAAAACTGACACTCTTCATGTTTTCACCCAAGATTACAAAATGCTTTAATGGTGTGCTTTAAATTGTAGTTCTAGAATGTTGTGTGCAGAACCATTTTGTGGTTACATATTTTTTTCAACACTTTTTATGACACCTCCAGTGAAAATATAAATAAGTTAACATTTTTCGAGAGCAAAAATGGCTTTTATCCTTCCAAGCTTGCCCTGGGACCTTCTCTGAAAGTATATCTATAGACCAGTCATCACGCTTTATGCAATTTGTCCTCATTGTTTTAATTTTTTAAGAGACCAAAAAATAATTCATTTGGGAAGCTTTAATTACAGTGTCAATGCCTGAAAAAATAATACCCTATAAGAAAACTGAACTACATTTCTCTGTCTCTGACAACTATCTTAGCATCGATGATGATAGATAGATAGATAGATAGATAGATGCAGGATAACTGACTTTGTGTGTGCACTACAAGTTGACATAGTGCTGAAGAGAAGTACTTGAGGGACAAAGAACTGCACAACAGATTGGGTTCATGTTTTGTGGAAGAAGATACACAAACAGAATTGAATATGTATGAACACTAATCTCTATTTCATAAAAAGATGAAAATCACTATATCTTTTCCAAGCACAGGCTACTAAAGGCTGTTTGAGCATTTTAACAAACCTGCGATGTTGCTGTTGAAGTTAGTAAGTTCTTAAGGACTGCCAATCGATAGCTTCAAAGCAGTTGGAAACTTATGTATGGCAAACATGTATTATAAGATTGATTTTTACTGCAGAAATCTATATATCAAGCAGTTCATTGAAAGCAAATGATAAAATGAATATAGGTCTAGAAAAGTGGTAGTCAGACAGTGTGCTTTCAGCCAAGGTGATATACATTACAAAAGACAACTGAGGTGCAAAACTATGGATGGATAATCAATTGTTCTGATGGAGTGCAATTACTCACGTGTTTCTTCTTAATACGTTGTCAGATAAGCAATGGATGTTTGTTGGTTGGTAAAAAATTTTTTTGACCAGGAGCAGTATTGCAAGAATCATCAATAATTGCCTTTCTAAACTGTGTAAGGCATTGAAACTTAACAAGTGAGACAATTATTTCTGCTACCAGAATTAATCATTAATATAAATATACAAATACACTGTCTTTTGTTCAAGGTATAGTACTGTATCTTTAATTCCCAGATAAGGGAGGATAAATTTAACTTTCTTGTGTAATGGAAGACTTGGAATGTTCTTTGTTTTCTAACTAAAACAAGCCTAAAATTTCCGTAAGGCTTTAAAATATATGTAGCATCTTTAAAAGTTGTCCTCTTACTCTTGGATAGGTTTAATCTTCAAACATAATAATCAGAATTTTGGGTAAAGGATTCTAGAAAACCACAAAATAATAGACTGTTTTCTATTTTTAAATATCTAGTAACAAAGTTTCATACACAAAAAAGCAGCAATATGCTACAGAATAAAATTTTTTGTCTGTAATTTAATGTTTAAAAGTACAATTTCAAATTGTAAGTCCAGCATTTGAGAAATGCAAATGCAGCTGAAACATTAAATACTCACTGTCTCTCACGTAGCACCTGCATTCTATATGAAATGTCCATTATTCATTACAGAAGTTCCCAACTCTCTGACTTGTCAATAAGTCAATGTGATAAAAATGTTCTTTATCATCTCATGTGTAAGACTGGGAAATCATTAGGGCTTTTTCTTTTCCCCACATGTCAAGTTTTTTCAGTTGACAAGAATATCTTGGCAAGCTTTAACATCTATCCTCACTCACCAATAATCAAAATGCATAAAATGGATTTGGGTTAAGTTATTGAAGAAAATAAACATATTTTAAATAAAGAAACCTTGGGTACTTGCAGAATTTAAATTTGCTCAGAATAGGAAACTATTCTGACATGACAATTTTCTTAAACAGAAATCATATAATATTAATTCTCCAGACTTAAATCACAACTATGGTGGAAAAGTCGCAAAGACCAATCTCAAATGATCATAGATTCAGTAGAGAAAGCTGCTATATTCTTTTCCTGAAATGCTTATTTTTCAGTTTTCACCAGTCAAAGGATGAGACCATTTCTCAAGAATGCTCTTTAGATTGTTCCAACTTGGTACTACATTCTGGCAAGTCATCATGAGTTACAGATACCTAAGGAACTGAAATGAGGTCATAATTTTTCCAAACACATGAGCTTTAATTTTTGTTTTGCTTTTTACTAAAATATGGCCTTCTAAACTTCATAAAACAATGGGCAAACCCAGTATTAATCAGTACCTTTTTTCAATTTAAAGTATTTAAAATAAACTGATGTCACAGATTTGAGGAAAAGATAAAAAACATCGTTTTAGGTAATCAGGATTTGAGTTATTTCTGATTTCTCCTTTATTTGTGTCACAATCTTTGCTGCCATTTGTCTTAGTATTCAAATATCACAAAATGGAGTAAATGAAAGATTTTAGTATCACACTGAATAAAATTTGTGTTTTGTCAGTCCATAAATTCTTGCCAAGCCCTGCTGCTGTATACTTTCTGGTTTACCTGACACCTCAAGTTGAAGTCTGAAGAAAGACTCCAGCCAGCTATGGAAAATAAGAGATATGTTATTTATTTTATTTCATGTAAGTTCAGTCATTACCATGAATTCTTGCTTTCTATTTTCTAGGTTACAAAATACATTGTGTAGTGCAGAAACTCCATATTTTCTTTGGCCAAAATAAGAAAGGAAGTATTTTAAACTAACAACCATGGCACTATTATGAGCATATTATTAAGGGATATTTCCAAAGAGAGATTGTATGGTCATCTATTAGAATCTGTGTTCTGTGTTAAATATTTTGCTCTCGCCAAAAATCTAAGCAACTTTAAAACAAAAAGACCCCATGATTCTAGTAACAATTCATCCTTGACTCAACAGTGTGAGTATAAAGCATGTGAGAAAAATAGCCTAAAATGGAAAAAAAGAAAATGATAATCCACAATTTTCATATTGAATAAGATTTTTAGTACATGATTATTAGTAATTGTTGATTCACTTATCATGTACAAACAGCACATTGTAAAAAACATAAGATTTTGTACAATTAAAGCAAATCAATTGTGAGTTTAAATTACTAGAACAATGCACTCAGAAAACTCCGTCTTGTGAAAAAATGCCTGGCATTCAATAAAACGTCCACACACTCCTAAAAAAAGGCATCCACAGATGGTTAAATCGGAGACATACAATTCCCCATTCCCCTCGATAGGATGAAGCACCATCTTCCACTAGGTGATATAGTGTACCAAACATCTCTCCTATAAGACATCTGTTTTCTAGCTGACAATGGGCCAAAACAACACTTCAGACTTAGGAGAAAAAATGCCTTCCTTTCACAGCAGTGCTGACATAAATTCTAATGACCTGATACTTTTAACTACCTACTTTTAACAACCTCTTTTACTATTCTCCAGCAGTCTCAAAGTGAGCTGAGAGTAAAATGCTACTCACATACTTAGATCTGGGGCTTAATAACGGTTTTTCTCAATCACATTTTCTCTTTGTCTTCTTAATTTTTATAATCAGGGTGCACTTTTTGTTTTCCTTGAGAGAAAATATTGACATTTTTGGAGTGAAATATCGAAACCATGCCTTTGCTAAGACGATACTGCAGTATGCAGTATTCACAGAACTAAACATTGCAAAGCTTTGTTGATGAAACCAAAAATTAGAAACAAATTAAACAAAGAGTAAAACAGGATTTTCTAATTAATTAGCAGAATTTTCTTTAATCTTCTCTATATGACAATCTAGTCATATGAAATAATGCTTAACGGCTGGTAATGATTAAAATTCTCAGTTGCCAAACAAAAGAAATAATGTTTTACTCACACAGACTAAATATGTTTTTAGAATCTTTTGAACCTAAAAGAAAGTTAGTATTTGCAAACACATGCAACCTTTCAATAGCAAAGTTTCTACCTCTTTGGTGTGACTAATAAGCACATTTAGGAAGAAAAATGTGACGTTAAATTTTAAAGCTTTAAAAGCTCTATTATTCTTCAGTCTTGAAGCATATATGTGTCAATTTCTTTACACAAGGATCTTTAATAATGTTATGAAGATCTTACATTTTCAAAATTATTCTTACATAATTCAGACTAAAACTACTGCACTTTGAACTATTTTACATGAAAAAACCCTCACAAATTTTACATTCCTTTAACTTTTGAATTGGTAAAGACATGTTTTTAATAGAAGCAAAATTGTACTAGAACCTTAACAGTCATGAACTTGCTTCTAATGATCTTTTGTTGTTGTCGTTGTTTGTCTGTATTGTTTTGGGGTTTTTTTACCTTAGTGAACCAGCATCATCATGGTATATGCTACCAAAATAAATTAATCTGTCAGATTTGAAGTTTATAACAACAGATAGTATTAGTGACAGATATTCAGTTAACATAACAAAATAAATTAATATTTGCTCTTTAAAAAAGAACTTTTAAACTCATTTTAACTGTTTGTACTAAAAATACCATGGCAAAAATAAAAAAAGTCATTTCTAAAAATCTTTCTAAATTATCGCATTTAAAATTAAATTTTGATGTGTTGAAACAATACAAAAAACTGTTCTTAATATAAACCTAATTTAATTTTAGATCTTGCCACTATGAAAATCACCTTCAAAATAACAATTTTGAAAGACCCTCATTCACTAACTTCTTAGAGACAGTTGAGTACAAATCTCTCCTATTATCTGTTTCCCTGGAGAAGTCAATGTTTTTCTTAAGATTACACTTTCAGAATCAATATAAAGAACTGACAAAAGAAAAGTAAAGACTTATAAATACTATTTTAAGCCATCAACATACTTATTGGTCTCACACTGTCTCATCCAAGCTACTTTTCAAGTAACTCTTGACTCTTTCTATCTTTAAGGAACTTAGCCTTGGTATACCCAATTTTCTTGAGATTATCTGATTAAATCCTTGTACATGTAGATCGTGAAACTTGGAACCATCAAATATAAAAATTCTTTCAAGTGCAGCTAATTCATTTTGCTATCGGAGGAAGATATGGTATAGGGTGTGTAAATATTGGATATGAAAGAAAGAAAGCAAATAAAAATTTTCCTGGAAAAGGAAACAGCTAACATCTACAAACATAGATAAAGAAAAATTTTGTGTTTCTTTCAGGAGAAAACAACCTGTAAAAAGATGAGGATTTTTGTAAACCTGTTTTCTACTAGACTCCATCTTACAATATTCTGGAACAAGGTTGTTTTTGTTGCTTGTTTTCATTTAATAATAATATCACAAACACCTTAAAGCATACACATGACTCTTTCTAACCCACAAACTACATCTTTCTGAAAGCAAAACCCACAAAATATTACTGCTCTGACTTACTCCTCTCCTCTATCTGTCAAGGAATCTTCAGGCTTTCCCATAGTCCATTTTTTTAATACAAAAAGAAAAGCTTGTAAATTATCACAGGATAATAAAATAGATGGTATATTTTAAGACTAAAGAAGCAGTCACTTAAATAAAATCACCTCCATAAAACATCAAAATCTCTAGAAAAAGAACTTGAAAATTACTAGGAACAATACTAAAAATCCACATAACATCAGACATCACAAGTATAAAGAGGGGCCCAACTGGACTACGCTCAGTGAGCTCTGGGCAGTGAGCAGGTCCCAGAATCAACACTTGGGCCCTGACTGCATGCGCTCTGGTGGAATCCCAGAGCACATGGGGCAAATTTGGAACTCCACTCCCAGGCAGTAAGACCACACCCTGCATCTGAGGCCACCCTGAGACGAGTGAGAGGGACTAGCACAAAGAAACAACCTATTGTTTCATCTCAAGCTTCTAGAAAAAGAAGAGCGAGTTAAACCCAAAGTTCATAGAAGAGAGGAAATAGTAAAGATTGGAGCAGAAATCAATGCAAATGAAACTAAAAAAAAAAAAAATAGAATTAATGAATCAAAAAGCTGTTTTTTTGAGAGAATAAACAAAAATTGACAAACCTCTACCTAAGCTTATAAAGAAAAAGAAAGAAAAAACCCAAATTCATGCAATAAGGACAGAAAATGGGGAAATTACTACACATCCCATGGCAATTCAAAAGACCATGAATACCTACGTTGAAAATCTCTACTCACATGGAGAGGAAAGCACAGAGGAAATGAACAGATTTCTAAAAACGTATAAACTACCAAAGCTCAACGAAGAAGACTCAGCAATTTTGAATAACCCAATATCAGTTATTGAAATTGAAAATGTAATTGAAAAAACTTACCAACAAAGAAAAGCCCAGGTCCTGAAGGATTCACGGCTGAATTCTACAATAAATTTAGAGAAGATTTGATTCCAATACTTCTTAAACTCTTCAATGAAATTGAAGCAAAAGCAGTCCTGCCTAAATCATTCTTGGAGGCAAGTGTTACCCTGATACCAAAACTAGAAAAAGACCCAACCAAAAAGGAGAACTACAGGCCAGTCTCACTAATGAATATTGATGCAAAGATTCTCAATAAAATACTGGTAAATAGAATGCAGCAAATCATCAAGAAGATTATACATTATTACCAAGTGGGGTTCATTCCAAGAATGCAGGGATGGCTTAACATATGCAAATCAACAAATGTGATACACCACATCAGCAGAGCCAAAAACAAAAACCACATGGTCATCTCAATAGACGCAGAAAAAGCTTTCAATAAAGCCCAACACTTGGTTCATAATAAAAACTCTTCAGACACTAGGAATACACGGTGTCTATCTTAACCTTGTAAAGGCTACGTATGACAAACCAACAGCCAATATTATACTAAATAGGCAAAAACTGAAAGCTTTCACATTAAAATCAGGAATAAGACAAGGATGTCCATTATCACCACTTCTTTTCAATATAGTTTTGGAAACACTAGCCAGAGCAATCAGAAAAGAGAGAGAAATAAAAGGAATAAAGATAGGAAAGGAAGAAGTTAAATTATCACTATTTGCAGATGACATGATACTCTACATAGAAGACCAAAAAAACTCCATTAACAGACTACTAGAGGTAACAAACAAATTGAGCAGTGTAGCTGGCTACAAAGTCAACACTCAAAAATCAATAGCATTCCTGTACACAAACAAGAACCTCACCAAGACAAATTACGGAAATATTGCCCTTCACAATAACATCTAAAACAATGAAATCCTTAGGAATCAATCTAACCAAGAATGTAAAAGACCTATATGCTGAAAATTATACTATGCTAAAAAGGAGATTGAAGTGGATATTAGAAAATGGAAGGATATTCCTTGCTCTTGGCTAGGAAGAACCAACACTGTGAAAATGGCCATACTCCCAAAACTGTTATACAGATTTAATGCAATCCCAATCAAAATACCATTTACATACCTCACAGATCTAGAGAAAACACTCCGAAAATTAATTTGGAAATAGAAGAAATCTAGAATAGTAAAGGCAATTTTGGACAATAAAGACAAGGCAGGAAGCATCTCAATTCCTGACTTGAAACTGTACTACAAACCCACAGTGATAAAATCAGCATTGTACTGGCAAAGAAATAGATCTGAGGATCAATGGAACAGATTAGAAGATGCAAGTATAAGTACAAAGACCCTCAGCTTTTGATATTAGACAAAGGGGCTAAACATGTTTACTGGAGGAAGGATAGCCTCTTTAATAAACGGTGTTGGAAAAATTGGCTCTCCACATGCAGAAGACTGAGACAAGATCCATGCCTATCACCATGCACAAAACTAAAGTCTAAATGGATCAAAGACCTAAAAATTAAAACAGAAACACTAAATCTACAGGAAGATAAGGTAGGTAGAAATCTTGGAGACATAGAGGTAGGCAGAGAATTCATGAACAAAATGCAAACTGCACAGGAAACACTTCAAAGGATCAACATATTATTGATCATATTATTGATATAACATATAATATGAGATATCAACATATCTCATATTATTGAGAAGTTTCTGCACTTCAAAAGAAATCACCAACAGAGTGAAAAGAAAATCCACAGAATGGGAAAGAATTTTAGCCAACAACCCCTCAGACAAAGGACTTATATCAAGAACATATAAAGAATTGAAAAACATCAAACCCCCCAAATTCAAAGACCCTCTCCAAAAATGGGCAGCTGAGATGAACACACAGTTCTCAGATGAAGATATATAAATGTCAAATAAATACACAAAGACAAGTTCACCATCACTGGTCATTTGAGAAATACAAATTAAAACAACATTGAGATTTCTTCCCACTCCGGAAAGAATAGCTGCCATCAAGAAATCAACTGATAACAAATGTTGGAGAGGCTGTGGAGAAAAAGGAATTCTGCTCCACTGTTGGTGGGAGTGCAGACTGGTGCAACCACTATGGAAATCAGTATGGACAATTCTTAGAAGACTAGGATTGGAAGTCCATTCAACCCAGCTATTCACCTCCTGTGATTTTTCCCCGAAAACCTGGAAAGGTCATATCACAGTGATATGCACCCATGTTCATAGCAGCACAATTTGTAATAGCTAAATCTTGGAAACAAGCAAGATCCCCATCAACCACAGAGTGGGTGAAAAAGATGTGGTATTTTTATACAATGGAGTATCACTCAGCTCTGAAGGATGATCTTGAGGCCTTCATAAGGAAATGGAGACAACTTGAGACTATCCTCATTAGTGAAATAAATGTATCATATTTATAAATATCACATTGTGTCTCTAGTGTAAAAAGTAATATGAACTGTAGTAATAATAATACTGAAAATGTGTAATTGCTACTGTAAAAAAGAGAGGAAAAGGAAGTGCTCTAAAGGATATAATTGCATGTGTGTTTAAATGTGTAAGATAGATGACCATATTACTGTTTTTGTTAGATCGTGAGCAGAACTGTTAACAGTCCCATTGTTTGAATGTATACTTTGTATGTTTTAATTTTGTAACTTGCGCATCTATTTCCAATATGACAGCATGCAATTTATCAAGTAGTGATTTCTTAGTGTTTTTTTGTTCTTTTCTTGTTTTTCCTTGGAATTCTGTATTGTTGCTACCTTTTTTTTTTCTGTTTTGTTGTGTTTTTTTTTTTCTCTTTAAGTAAAATTTTTTAAAAAGTATAAGGAACAACCCAGAAAGTATTCAATAAAAGTTCCAATGGTCAGTCAATTGTGAAAGCACATGATAACAGAAATTGAGATCAAAGTATAAAACTGTCTAGTATATTGCCTTGGAGAAATAAAAATCATAAATTTAAACATGACGTCTCTGTTCACTACTTAATTTTTTACTTCTTTCACTAGCTAAGATTACTTATTTTGGTATTTCAAAAAAAGTTTTGCAAATACACTCTCCTGTCTCAGTGCCTTGTTCTCCTCATCACTTACACCCGACGTAAATAAATGTTTTCAGAACAGTTTTGGTAAATAAATGATAATTCCTATTTTCTTTCATTATGTATGAAAACATGCTCTCTCCACATATTATGTATATACATTATATGGTAAAGAATCCAGGAGTTAAATAAAGTTAAATGGAATCAACTAAAATAAAATTGCCCAAATTATTTTGGAAAATATGATGGCTACAGAAAACTTGACTGAATAAATTGATATGATGAAAGCACAGCAAATAGAAAATAAAATATATTCTAAAATAAAAGTGATTTAAACATTCCTGAAATGTAGGTGTGCAACCAAAGAAAACTCACACTTTTGGAGAAATAAGCAAAAATAAATAAATAACAACATACTCTACCCATTGAATGTGCAGAACCTATGAATATACAAGCAATAATATCAAATCATTCACAAACAGAAAGAAGAAAAGATCACATTGTTCTAAGACTTTTCAGAACAATATTTAATTCTAGAAGACAAAAATTAATGTCTGGAAGTTATAATAATGAGGATATAATCCAAAAATATAATAGTTAAGTAATGATGAAATTTTAAAATTACCAGAAAGATAACCTCAAACACACAAGAACCATCAAAATATAGACCTTCATAAAATGAAAACTTAAAGTAACCAATAGCACCCAGAAACACTCACTGAAATCTGATCAAATATATATAAAAGTCTTGTCAGAATTAATATAAAAAATAGAGCATGAGAAAAGACTGAAATATTGAAAATTAAAATTTAAATAAGCTTTAGAAATATTTTATATGTACAGTCACCTGACAAGAAATCATATGTGACAATTATCTTTTCAGCAAAAACAGTAGAGAAATTCTTAAAGGTGACCGCAGAAGTTAGATAAATTTTAGTGGAACATTTTGTTTGAAACTTCTCTAGGCTAATGCTGGTCTTACACAGTGGGAATTGGGAAATTACAACTGTCAAAATACCCACTCACAGAAATATAAGTTATTTGCCAACTGGATTCAAGTTACTATTATTTATTTCTCTCCAAGACACATATAACTAAATCTTAGAATTCTTTCCAAATTCCTAAGTTAAGACATAGGCATAACTGAATATTTATTATACTCTTTGCTTATAATGGCAAAAAATAAATGTAATGCTGTTTACTATATTTGGACAGCTGTGAGTCCTAAAAAATTCCTATTTTACAAAGTATGGCCAACAAACATCAGATTACCCATCAAGTAGAGCTATAAAACTTGGTTTTTGAGGAAAAATGAAAATTTCTATCTGCAGAAAATATGTCTAAAATATATACAATAATATAATAAAAATTCTTTTCAAGGAGACTTGTGAAATACAAAGGGTAAAGAGATTTGTTTGATTTTGCACAGTTTTTGTGTTTAATGACTTATAATGAGCATATATTAACTGCTCAAATAAATTAGTAATATTTTCAGTTATCATAAGATATTTGAAGCTTGCATTTTGAAAAGGTTAAAAAAAATCCTAAAATCAAGCAAACCAAATAAAAGAACAAAGAAATAAGAGAAAAGGCAAATTACTGACAGGCACATGAAAGAAGTGCCGTTAATTCCAAGCACATGAACATTAAAAGGATAATAAAGAAAAATACAAAGAGTTTTATGTCCAAAAGTTTGATTAATTAAATGGAATTGGCCAATTCCTTGAAAGACTAAGATTATCAAATTCATACAAGGAGAAATAGAAAATTTTGACAGGTGCATAACTATGAAAGAAATTACTCCGGTAATGATCAATTTTTCATAAAAGAAATTAACAAGACCAAATAATTTATGGCAAATTTTATATTTAATTTTATCAATTCCCTATAGTCTCTTCTATAAAACAGAAACTAAAGAAAGTCTCCTGACTCTTGTATGACACACTGTGACAAAAATATTAAATACAGATCAAGATATCACTAGGGAAAAAGCGGGCCGGGGATTTAGCTCAGTGGCTTAAGTGCCTGCCTGGCAAGCGTGAGGTCATGAGTTTGATCCCTGGTACCAAAAAAAACAACAACAACAACAAAAAAAAATAAATGAGAATCACTAGGGAAAAAAAATCTACAAATTGGTATTTATCATGAACTGAGGTGCAACAAACTTCACAAAAAACACTACCAAATTCAATTCAGGGATGTGTAAAAACTATTCATCATGAATAGTTGGAATTTTTTCCAGGTGTATAAAGCAGTCTTCAAATCAACAGGGCTATTGTCTTTGGTTATGTCAGTGGCACCCAAGCCTCATACAATTATGGACTCTATCAAACCTCAGTTTGTGATTGGTTCATTGTCTAACGCTCGGATTAGTGGTGTGAGTGCTACACCCACTAAGGGGCGGAGCCAGCAACAATGTAAGGGCAAGAAGAAAGCGTGCCTGTTTCTCTTACAGGTTTTCACCTTTGCTGTTTGCAGCGAACATGAAGGGCAGACCCGCCATGCCATCCTGCCTCAGAACAAACTGAGTATGGACTGGAATCTCCAAGAACTGTAGGGGAATTGTAAGGGAAGTTCCTTCCCTAACCTTGGGTGTCAAGTATTTTGTCTCAACAAGGAGTAAAAAGTAGCTAAGATAGCTACGGAATAAGAATTTAATTGTCATACCATTTGATTCTTAAAAGCGTTTGGCAAAATACAGCACCCACACATGAATGAAAAAAAAAACTGGGCAGTAAATTAGAAATAGAGAAAAACTCCTCAACTTGATAAAGAACATTTAAAGAAAACTGGAGATAACAATATAGCAAGTGAGGGAAAACTGGACTCTATCCACTTAAGCTTAGGAATGAGGTAGATGTCTCTACTCACGTTTCTTATTCAGCTTCTCACTGGAAGTTCTACTGCGTCTAGCAAGGATAGCAGAAAAGGTAAACAGATTGAGAAAAGAAATAAAACTGTCTTTGATCATCATTGACATAACTGTCTGAGGAGAATATCTCAAAGAACAAAGAAAAAGGAACTCTTAGAACTCACAAATGAATACAATTAAGTTCATCTGCTACATCAATACAGGAAGTTTTGTGCCATCCTGTATTTCAGCAATGGAAAACTGGAATTCAAAATTAAGAACACAGTACCATTTAAATTATCAGTAAAAGAAAAAAAAGAGAAAATTTAAGCATAAATCCAATAAAATATATATTAAATGTGTAAATGGTTTCACATATTAGAAATAAATCAAAGTTCTAAATGATTGAAGACAAATTCTGTATTCTTTAATTGAAAAGTTCAATATTGTCATGATGTCTATTTTTCTTAGCTTTGAAGTTTCATTAAAGAATGTTAGATAAAAATCGCAATTAAGCCAGGTTTGGTGATACATGCTATAATCGCAGCACTTAGAAGGCCAAGGCAGAGGGATCACCATGAGTTCAAGCTAGCGTGGACTACATAAGTGAGTTCAAGACCAGCCTGCACTATGCACCAAGGCAAGACCCAACCCCCTACCCCTTACCCCTGCCCCCCAAAAAACCCAGTTCAGCAGCTTATGCAAATCAATAACCTGATTTATTTTCTAAATAGGAACACCACCCAAGGGAATCTTTGTTTTAGTATGGCCTGTGCCACATTACAGGGGGCCAACACATAGGAGGGAGCTCTCTCAGCTAAAACCTAAGAAGTGCCAAGGAAGTGCTGCTTGCAGGACTATATCAGTGAAGGTTAGGGTTGAATCAGAGAATCTTCTGGAAGGCTTCTAGTGAATATTGCATATGCAAATAAAGGACTCAGATCCCTCCTTTCTGATCTTAAATGCCCTGTTTGTTCTCAACAAGAGAATCTCCTGAGGTGGCTGCTGTGGGGGAGCATTACAGAAGCAGAAGTTTGGGTTGAGGGGTGGAAGAGACAGACAAGAGACACCAGACTATCATCTTCTCCTGTGATCCCCTTGTGCCCCCTCACACCCTGATGGATGGCTAGAGCTTGCTTCCGTGTCCTCCCTATCTATCCTGCTGAATCTAAATCTTACATGAAGTAAAAGAATCCCAGAATGGACAACAAAATATGGAAGAACAGTGTGTGAGAACTGACATTATGTGATTTCAAGACTTAATAAAAGCCTACAGTAACCAGGAGAACACAGTTAATAGTGAAGAAATAAACACCAAGATTAACAGAACATAATAGATTGCCTAAAAGTAGACTCGAACAAATGTAGCCAAACTGATTTTTGACAAACAAGAAAGGCAATTCAATAGAAAAAAAACTAATCACTTCAGAACTTTTAGTATATAATCAACTATCAAAAATTAGGAGAGGGCTGGGGATTTAGCTCAGTGGTATAAATGCCTGCCTGGCAAGCAGCAGGTAGTGAGTTCAATCCCTCGTACAAAGAAAAAAAAATTAGAAGAAAAAAATCTGTGCAAAAAATCGTGTCTTTCACAAAATTTAGTTCAAAAAATGGGTTATAAACCTAAATATGAAACACAGAAGCATGTGACTTCTGAAAGATAACATAATGAACAATATTTACTGACCTTGAATTTGGCAATGGATTTGGTTTCATGATGGTGATAAGTTTGGTAGTTGTTTCTTAAAATACAAAAGCAAATGTACATTCTTTAGGGAAAAATAGCAAATTTGACTTTTGATTTTCTAAAAAATATTTTCTACATTAACAAAGACACTGTAAAGAGAATGAAAAGACAAACTACTGAATGAGAACATTCTTACAAACAGCACTGATAAAGAGCTGGCATCCGATAAGCTCAAAAACTTTTTAATATTCAAAACTAAGAAAACAGTTGTGCATTTTGTATGTGTGTGGAAATACTATAAGAGAAAGAGTGTAAAGAAATTGAAAATTATCAAGATATCGTATGGATGTACTAATTTCTCAAATTAAACTGCAAGCATTCACAAGTAAAAGAAACAAAAATGAATATTTAGGACTAAAATGATTATCTCCATTTTTATAAAAATAGCACATGAAAGCTCAATATTGTAAATAATTAATGCATATTAATCAAAAATAAACTAACCTAGGAAATAAGCAAACGCTCGGAACAGATGCCTCTGCAGGAAAGATGCATAGCTGACAAACATGGAAAAAAAAAAACAACTCATCATTGTAGACACTGGAGAATTTCAAATTAAAGTAACAAATATAATAGTAACAACTATACACCTACCAAAGTAATTAAAACCTAAAAATTTGACATTGCCAAATGCTCAGAAGCATGCAGAGCAACAGAAATCTTCATGTTTCTGGAGGAATCGGGAAATGGCGGTCACCCTGTAGAGAGGCAGCTGCCCCCAAGCTGAAATAATACTGACATATAATCAATCTGTCAGTCACACGCCTAGGTATTTACCTAATTTAGTTGAAAGCTCACGTCCACAAAACTACTTACACAAGAATGTCTATAGCAGCTGTACTCATCATTGTTAAAATAAGAAGCAACAAAGATGTTCCTTAACAGGTGAATGTATAAACAAAACGCTCGCACCAAGTTCCCCAGCATAGTCAGAGGACTGACTTGAGAGGCTCTTGCAGATACCAAAATCTACAGATATCTAAGTCCCATCTTTAAAATATAATAGTATTTGCATATAACTTAATGCACATTCTTCCTGTATACTTTGAATCTTCTTTAGATTACTTACATTACTTAATAAATACTGTGTAAATAACTGTTTTACTGTATTGGTTAGGAAAGGGTGACAAGAAAAATTCTGCACATGTTCAATGCAAATGCATTTTTTGTCAATACTTTTGAATCTCTAGATCTGCAGATGTGGAGTTCACAAATACAGAAGTTACGCCTTTACTAATGGACAAGAAATGTACAAAAGAGCAAGGGAAAGAATTTAGGATGAGTGATGTGGTGATATTAAGTTATAATTGGAGACAACAGTAAGAACACATGTTTAACAACATAGATACAGATAATATATATGAATATATATGCATACATATGTATATATATGACAATTGTACCACTAATTTCTCTTCATTCATTGAAAAAGCGTTTGATGTTTATATTGTTTGAACAACTTTTCATGCTTATATCTTGTAATTTGAGCAACTACTTTGAAGAGAACAATAAGAAACACATTAACCATTGTTAATCTCCTATTACTTGTTTTGGAATTCCATACCATTGTTTTTACTGCATTTTTCTCTTTAAAATAAAAATAAACTATGTTGTGGGTGACTTCACAGAATGTGTAGAATATAACAAAAATTTAAATGATATGAAAATGATCTCTCAATCTCCCTCTCTTTCTCTTTCTGTCTGTTTCTGTCTCTGTCTCTCTAAACACACACACACACACAGTTTGCTACTTGGACCATTAGTAAAGATATTTTAAAAGAATATTTATAATATTCTATTATCTTGCAGTCTGCATTCATGACCAGCTCCTTCGAGTCAGACCTGAATCCTAAAGAGAAAAGGTTCACTAACTCTCTTAGAATCTTCCAGAAAGAAATCTTCCAGAAAGTAATCATTTCTATACAGGCTTCCTCCATTCCTTCAATTCTTCAATTTTAACCAAGTCTAGTCCTTCTCTACTGATTTGATACAACATTTCTATAAAAACAAAACCAAACAAAAAGATATAACAGAAAAATTGTTCAATTCATCTCATCTCTTCTTCAGGACTTCAGTACTTGAGTTTCCTGAATTTGATTTCTTACTAATAAAATAGAAAAAACAGTCTCCCTCATGGAATTAAGTGAGACAGTGTATAGAAAGGGCACGGCCCAGTATTAGGCACTTCACCTCCTGCCTCTTACATTCTGGGCCTGGCTCACATAGCTACAATGCTTAGGTCACTCATTAAAATAAATTTTCTTAGTGTCAGTAAGGTAGCATTTTAGTTTATTTCCAGTTTGCTCTCCTTCATCCTTGAAGTACTTGTCTATGATCAGAATTAAATTTATTTTTGCCTGTTTTTTTCTGAATCAGCAAATTATGTCTACCTAAGGCTCATTCTAAGGCTCATTCTTTTTCCATTAGTATATCTATTAACTCAGAATCATTTATTTTATTTTTATATGTTTGCAGTATACAATGATTACATTCTTCGTGGGGAGTTGGTATGTGTGCATAACACACCACAATTCCTTTTCACCCCCTTCCTCCACAGCTTATCTATGAAATGTGAATGAAACCATCTCACACAATCCGGCAATGGAAGGTCAGTCATTCCAATGGAGCCCTTACTGTCCCCATGCTGTGACTCTCTTTTAGCTGATGTTGATATGTGACCTGTGTGCTGAAAACACTACAATAAAAATGTTATGGAGTTGTATTAGCACATTTTAATCCTACAACATTATAGATGTTTGCCATAGTAATCATTACTTTCATCTTCAAAATTATTAAGTCAACTGACTTAAGACTGCACATTTGATAATTGGGACTGGCATGCAGCTTAATGTAGCTGAAAACAAAGCCCACCACACTGCATGGTCTCAATGATGAAGTCACAGAAGCTGAATCTCAAGCTGTCTTCTCATTTCAGGAAACTTTTCTGAAGAATGTGGAACAGTGACCCTGAAACTCCAGAATCAATCTCAAAAGTAATATCTCCCATCTTACCGAGTGGCTGCTTTCACAACATATAGCTAGCTAATGGTGCCCATTACAGCAGCAGAGGCAGAGACAGCCAGCTGTAAATCTTCCCCTTTTACAGTGGGCTCTGGTTTAGGAAGATTTACTTTTATAACCGTTGGGGCGATTGCTACCTTATCAACCTCTACTCCTTTAATATCGTTCTTCCAGACCTGTTTTACAGCTTCTCATAGCAATGACAGGTCCTAAGGGTCAGAAACAGAAGTACTTTCTTTGCAGCTATCAATGTGTTTTATTTTGACAAATTAGTTTTATTGTCTTATCTGTTTTAGAAAATCCTTGATTTTACTTTGGAAAGTTTTCATGATGAGAAAGTACAGCAATTTTGCTTCAGGCTTCAAATCTAATTCTTTTTTGATTGCTTTGTTTACATTAATGGAAATCACTTTGCTGTGTCATCTAAATTTAGGGGTCATATGTCACACCAAGCTCTTTGTCCAGTGACTAATCCTTATTTCAGAACTTATGCTGGATTCTATTCTTCTCTCTCTAGGTAAGTGCTACTTCAGGTAGAGACACTGATCTGTAAAGAGGCTCTGATGGAATAAAAGATACTCCCAAAAGAAAAGTTGAGGGTTTCTATTTCCTACTCTCCAAGTAGTTTCTTGCAACATAAAAAAAGGATGAATGGTGAAAATTAACCTTAACAAGCCAGAACATATGCCCCCCCTTTTCACTGCATTAAAGGATGCATACTCCGAGGTGAGGAGATGCCTATTACGCTGGTCTTCTACAAAATCGATTGAACTATTCTTTTCAGCAGGCTATGTGGGGCACAGACCTTACAAACTGAGGAGTCCAATCATGTTTAGAGTGAGCAGGGCTTCAGCACATCAATCTAGACCAGGTATCATGGCTTACATAAGGAAATACAAGTGTCCATGTTAACAATGGCACTCTTGTCAGTGTATGGTGAAACCCTTCACTGACATACAATTTAGCAAACAAAACAGTAGTAAATCGGGCCGGGGATTTAGCTCAGTGGCTTAAGCGCCTGCTTGGCAAGTGTGAGGTCGTGAGTTCGATCCCTGGTACCCAAAAAAAAAAAAAAAAGTAGTAAATCTAAATTCCAAAATCTGATTCCAAAATCAGACTGATTTGTATCTCTGGCTTATAACTTTTAAATGGCTTAAGAGATAGTCTGGTAACTAAAGAATATATTTCTC
>PVJX010013576.1:21127-47214 GCA_004027295.1 Dolichotis patagonum | reverse complement strand
AATAGACAACCAATGGCAGAAAAACAGAATAGCAGAAATAAGGCAGAGAAGATTGGCTGTAATCTCTAGTATAGATGGCCTTGAAATATTAACAGAGAGAAACACAGGCAGAGTAGATCAGGAGATAGGGTCCATTGAGAGGCTCTATATAGGGAGGCAGTGGGACCCAAAACAAGCAGTGCACCCTATGGGAGTGAAATGGGAAGAATTTTCTAAAAAAAGGAGGCAGAGGATATTGTTAATTGGGTAACAAGAGTTAAAATTTACATTATTCTCACTCTGCTTGGATGGATTACTACTTACACTAGACTTGAGGACATGGTCAGCTATCCCCAAAATAAGAGGACATATTATGGTAATCATCCCTAATTTTCCTATCAACTTAATCTGAAGCCCTTTATAACTTATACTGTCTTATTATGACTGATCTTATTTGAATCTGGTTTGTTAGATTGCTGTTTTGTATTGACTGATTTTATTTAAATCTTATGATTGATAGCATCAAGTCTAAGAGTATAGGCAACTACACTGAAGATGACAAGATTCACTAAGATACCCAGTCTTGTTTGATTATTACTTGCTTTTGAAGTCTTATAATGTCTCCAATGCTTCGTTTTTATTGATGTTGTTATATACTGCTGAGACATCATGGTAACCATTGTAGATCACCTTGTATTGCGGTTTTATGTGACTTTTTTGCTTCATGCTTTTGTTTTGTTTTATCTTGCTTTGTTTTGTTTTTCCCTCTAATACAGAAAGGATAGATACACACATAGAAAGCATTACAGGACTTCAAAACCAAACAACAGGAAATGAACAATGGCTACTATAATATCTCATTTTCCTCAAAAAAGTTGTTTATACTGTCTCACATAATAAAATAAAATAAAACACAACAGAATAGAATGAATCAAAACAGAAGAACAGAAACATGGTAGGACTTTAAAACAAGATGATAGTAAATCAGCAATGGCTGCCGTAATGTCTTGTTTTCTTCAAAATAGCTGTTCATACCATCACACAGAAAATCAAACAAAACAGAATAAAACCTATCAAACCAATGAATGAAAGCATTATGAGACTTCAAAGCAATATAATAGGAAACCATGATTACCATTATATCAAAATAGTCATGCCTACCATCTGACAGCATAAAATCTAACAAAACAAGACAGAACAAAGCCAAACCTTAACAAAATTGTGTAAACAATGCAAGAGTTCAAGATAAGACAATAAGAAATTGATAGTAGTTTCCACCTTTCCCTCCCAGATGTTTCCTCCCCTTTGCTCTTACATTAATTATTTTGCTTTTGGATACCATTAACTCCTTCTGTTTCTTATGCTAGGGCTCACCTATATGAGTTTGAACTGTTTCAGCCATGAATATGATCTCCAGTTGTGTCTATTTATCTACTGGAGCTTTGAGATTATTCTACTTTATAGTAGCTGGGTAGCTTTCCACTGCATGAAAATACCATATTTTTCTTATCCATTCTGCAGTTGATGGGCAAGTTACTCTTGCTTTTTTTTTTTTTTTTTGTCTCCCGTGATGTGAAACAATTGTTTTCTCTCCTTTAATTTTCAGTCTATGAATTTCCTTTCTTGTTAGATGTGTTTCTGGTATACAGTATATCGATGCATCTTGTTTCTTGATCCACTCTCCTTGTATTTCTTTTTATTACTGACCTGAGACCATCTACATTAATGTTTACAACCAGCATACATTGATTTGTCTCTGCCCTGCTATCCTCCTGTTGTTGGGCCTCCACTTGTCCCCTTCATTCAATTGCCTGTCTTGTTTGGTAGTCCGCTGAAGCTGCTGTTCCTGGAACCATGGTCATCTTTATCTCTTTCTAGAATATTCTTTAGCACTCTCTGTAGGGTTGGTTTGGTACACATGAATTCATTCAGTTGTTCTTTATCATGGAACTATCTTATTTTTCCATCAATTTTGAAAGATAGTTTTGCTAAGTAGATCAATCAGGGTTGGAAGTTGTTTTCTTTCAGGGTTTTAAACACTTCACTCCAAACTCTTCTTGACTTGATGGTTTGTGTTGACAAGTTTGCTGTGATTCTGATTGATTTTCCTTTACAGGTGATCTGTCTCTTTTCTCTAATAGCTTTTAATATTCTGTTCTTGTGCTGAATTTCTGGGATCTTGATTATTATACGTCTGGGTATAGATTTACTTTGGTTAAGGCTAGTTGGAGTCCTATATACCTCACTTATCTGCATGCCAGATCCATTTCCCATATTTCGGAAGTTTTCTTCTATTACTTCTGTGAATATTCTTTTAATTTCATTTGTGTTGACCCCTGCTTCTTCATTGATACGTATCACTCTTAAATTATGCTTCTTTGTATCATCCTGTAGCCACTGAGTTGTTATTTCCTGATTCCAAGTTATTTTTAAGATATCTTTCTTTTCACAATCACTAGCTGCAATCCTGTCTTCAAGGTTTGAAAGTCTATCTTCAGTCTCTTTCAAGCAGTTTTTCCAGCTTTGATTGAATTTTTAATTTCCTGCATCTCTCTTTGAATCTGTTTCATGCATTGTAATTCCTTTCTACATTCATTCAAGGTTTCCATCATTTTCCTATGCTCCTCTTTATTGTCTATGTCTTGTTTAGACCTGCTGTACAATTCTTTCAGTATGTTTGTGATGTCTTCTTTTACATGAGACATTTCTGATTTGACTGCTTTCACAATCTCATGAAGTTGTTTCCTTACTTCAGTTGCTATCCTCTCAGAGATTTCAGGTGTGTGACTTTCATTTTCTTCCATGACCATATCACCCAGACTTATTGTGTGTGGACTAGAGGTCTGAGTTTGTCTTTTGCTCCTTCCTTTTGACATTCTCCTGGGTTCCTCCCAACAAACTGGTTGTGGGGTCCCAGGCACTTCCCATGTTGGCTGCCCCTAAGCAGTGTAGGGAGATGGGACAGGCACCTGGGTTGCTCTAAATCCAGATTTACAGGAAGGTAGTAGGGTGTGGAGCAGGCTTCTCCAAAGCTATGCAGCTACACTAGGGCTTCGCTGATGATCAAGCGTGCATGTAGTTGGGGCTTTTTCTCTCAGCCTGTGTGTCTACACCGGGACTCCTATGATGGTGGCAGCCACACAGGGGTATGTTTGATTCTGCTATTGGATGATGGCTGAGGGAATCAATGTCCTTAAATGGTGGCCTACAGATGCAGAGGGCTTACCTGGCTGTGTGTCTCCGTTCCTCCTGCCTGCCTGCAGGAAGGAGCCTTCTGGTGGCTCCTTCAGGCAGTTCCCTGAGGGTGAAGGTGGATCTGCAGGTTCTTTCTGCCCGCACTGGCCGCCTATAGGATATGGCCTTTTGGTGGCAGTGCGCAGCAGGGAGAGGTGGTGACTCTGTCTGTCTCCCTTGGCCCACACTGGGCATGTGGAGGAAAGGGCCTTCTGCCGGCGGCCAGTAGGCAGAGGCAGGTCTTCTGGTTCTCTCTGTCCATGCTGGATGTGCAGAGGAAGGGGCCTCCCGGCAGCAGCACCTGACAGGCAAGGCAGACCTTCTGGTTCTCTATGCTGGGAACATGGAAGAAGGGCCTTTCCAGTGGTGGCGCCTGGCAGGCAGAGCTAGGCCTTCTGCTGGTTCTCTCTGCTTGCGCTGGGCACGTGGAGTAAGGGGCCTTCTGGTCCAGTCTTTGTCTTTTGACTGGTGAACTGAGACCATTAACATGGATGGTTATAACTAATATGTATTGACATACCCTGACAAGGTATGACAATGTTGTTTTCCTATTGTTGGCTCCCCCACTGCCTTTTTTTCCTTCCCTCTAAATGTTTGCCTTCCCTGGTAGATTCCTTCTGTTGCGGTTCATCAAGCTGCAGTCTTTATTATGTCCTTTTAGAATGTCCTTCCGAACATTTTGGAGTACTGGTTTGGTGGTCATAAATATCCTCAGATGTTCTTTGTCATGAAAGTATCTTCTCCCTCAATGTTGAAAGATAGTTTTGGGGGATACATCAGTCTGGGTTCCTTTAGAACTTGGAGTACTTCACTCTGAACTCTCTTTGACTTGACAGTTTGTGCTGAGAAATCAGCTGTGATTCTGATGTGCTTTCCTTTATAAGTTATTTGTTTCTTTTGCCTAACAGCTTTTAAGATTCTATTCTTGGGCCGGGGATTTAGCTCAGTGGTTTAAGCACCTGCCTGGCAAGCACGAGGTCATGAGTTCAATCCCCAGTACAAAAAAAAAATTCTATTCTTGTATTGAATTTCTGGAATCTTGACTATGATATGCCTGACTATAGATTTTTTTTTTGGTCATTGCTAATTGGAGTTCTATATGCCTCGCTTATTTGTATGTCAAATTCTCTTTCTCTACCTGAAAAGTTTTCTTTCATGATATCTCTTAACATGATTTTAATGTCATTTATGGTATATACTGCTTGTTTATTGGCTCTAATTAATCTTAAATTATTCTTCTTTGTCTCATCTATCAGCTGTTGGATTGATTTTTCATGATCCCTTGCTATTTTTTAGATATCTTTCTTTTCTTGATCTCTAACTGCAAGCCTGTCTTCAATATCTGAGATCCTGTCCTCACATTGGCCTGATCTGTTTCAAATATTTTCAATGGAGTTTTTAGTCTCCTGGATATCTGCGTGAATCTGCTTTATGGATTCCATTTCTTTCCTATGCTGTGCTTCCATAATTTGCTTAAGCTCATCTATTTTTTTTTTTGTCTGTGTCTGCTCCAATGTCACTAAACATGGTGTGTATTTTGGTAATCTCTGTAGTTATTTGAGAGATTATTTCTGATTTCATTTTTCCAGAGCCTCATTCAATTGCTTTGTTGTTTTCACTTCAGAGACCTTGGGGAGGGGAGCTTCTGGATTGTTCCACCTCATTGCCCCCTGGGTTTGCCTTTGGTGAACTGGATGTCAGTGGTTGCATCTTATTTGTCTTCACATTTCTTCCCTTTTTAAAATTTAACTCCTAGGGTAATGCTTGTAAGTTACCTATGGTGAGTTGCTTTATTGCCAGTATTGAGGACCCTCAGGTGATGATTAATTATGTGAGGTATCTTCTAGGTGTAGCTGGTTTTTGGGTTTTGAGTCTGTTAGAAGACCTTACCTCTTCAGTTTGTCGGAGATGAGAAGTTGTTGATCATCTGGGCTACTCTCTGGTTCTTTGTCACTGTGGCACAGTATTTTCTGTGACCCTTAGTTAATCTCAGTCATGGATTATCAGGGCCAACAGCTGTTTAGAACAGTTATGTCAATTTTGGCTGTAGTGGTATCAATAGCATCAAACACAGCCTATACAACAACAAACTGAGCTAACCCTTGATTTGCAACTTTTAACTGTATGAACTTGATATGTGATTATATAACAAAATGTAAAATAAACTGGATAAACATATGCAATACATAAGTATACTTGTGTCAATTTTGCCCTTGGGGTTAAAATTTAAAGTGGATTAAGGAGAAAATATAGACATAGAAGAAGAGAAAGAGATTATAAGTAAGGTTGGAGGACAAAGGTGGATCCTGCCAGCTTGGGGAAACTTATGCAAAAGACTGAAGGAAAAGAGAGATGGAAGAGATAAAAAGAACAAAACCACACCCATGAAGAGGTCAGAAACTACTCTCACACTCATAAAAAAAATGAAGGGGAAAGAAAAAAACAAACAAAATAAAAAAAGAAAAAGAAATAATAGTAATCCACTTCCAAGATTCTCTCTGGTTTCACTAGTAGACAGCTTATGGAGACAGTGTCCTGAAGCATGTCGCTCTATCCTAACCAATCGCTCTCTCCCACAGGAGAACTGAGTCCTCTGCACTCACCGCTAGCCAGTGCTGTCCTCCAGGTGCACCGTTACCCTCCACTGCCACATCTCTCTGCAGAAGCTCTGGGGTCACCAGCCACCACCATCACCTTAACTGTGTGGCCCCAGGTATGAACAGCTCGTCTCATGCAATGAGTCTGGCTCAGGGAGAAGCCATCGCCAGCTTCATTGAAGTTTTTCTTTTTACTCTGTGGGCTTCAGTTCACACTTAAGATTCTTCTAGGTCTAGGGGACCCACTTCCTTTCTTCTTGTCTTTCTCCCAATTACTATATTCCAACATCTGGACAGTGAGTCTCAAAGAGGTTGTTTTCTCTGCTGCTTACTGCTCTGCCATCTTCCCAAAGTTCCTGCCCATTTCTTAGCCAGGTCTCTACTGCTGCCTGGTGAGAATGGCAGGGCCTCTCAATAGTGAACAGTGGAGCAGCAGAGTAGGGCCAGAAAGAAGGGAAGAAGGCTGGCCTGGAATCCTAGGATGGCTTTGGTGTCTCAAGGCACACAAGTTCACTTCAAGAACTGAGAGGACACCACAGCATCTTGTCATAGAGGACAACACCTTGGGATGGCTGATACCTTAGGTAGGTGAGAACTGTGACAGACACAGGAGCAGCAACAGCACTACTGCTCTCCACTCATATCCAGTTGTCACACAGCACAGTGAATTCAAGACTAGGCTGGGCTACATAGTGAGTGCAAGATCAGCCTGATCTCCATAATGAGGTCCTGGCTCAAAAAACAAACAAACATGCCAGGCATAGTGGTACACACCTGTAATTCCAGCACTCCAAAGGCTAAGGTAGGAAGAGTGCTATGAGTTCAAGGCCAGCCTGAACTACATAGCAAGACCTTGTCTCAGAAAAAAACAAACAAAACATTGAAGGAAGGAATGAATTAGTGCTGCTGCCTGACGGAATGGTATTTGGTGATTCTAGGCACTTTCTACTCTACCCAAAGAATTCACCAGGACAACTGATGAACAGGTAGATGCAACTTTTATTTAAAGTAAGAGAAGAAAAGTTTAAAAAAAAGAAATGAAATGAAAAGAGTGAAGAGAAGCACAATAAAAGATACATATGACAAGCAAAATGCACCACTACAAAAACAGGACCACACAACTGCATGACCACAATGGTGGTGAAGTCAATGGCTTTTATACTCATCCAACTCTGATCCATTGAAAGTTGCTCTACCCACATATTCTGGCCATGATTGACAGGTCACATCCTGTTTAGTCTCTGTTTTGGATCTTTGTAATTGACAGGTTACATCCTGTCTTCCAGCACCCTGCCATGCCCTGATCTCCTGCCTCATTTTGCCCCAGAGAGACGTTATGGGTTGTTGAGGGAGTGGAGGTCTCAGTCTTCAGATAGCTACTTCCTGCTGAAAGGGACTGTAGGCCCTACCTACTGGGGATTATGTATTGTCTGCTTTAGAATAACATCGCTCACCAGCTAGGCTGAGGAAAACCTGTCAGAGGGCTATAAGAAAAGAATTAATGTTTATATAAAGTAACAGAAGAGAGCTTGGTGAACTTGTCAGGAGCCTATGGAGGTAAAGATGAATGTTCAGTAGGCTACCAAT
This sequence comes from Dolichotis patagonum, assembly GCA_004027295.1. NCBI lineage: Eukaryota > Metazoa > Chordata > Mammalia > Rodentia > Caviidae > Dolichotis > Dolichotis patagonum. The sequence goes on along the minus strand of PVJX010013576.1, from coordinate 39,817 downwards.
GTGTATTTATGATGATTACTTATCTGCACTTGAAGCCAAACTGGAGTCTTGCTTTTTGAAGCAGAGCTTTAGATCTTCCAGAGGTTCACAAGAGTAGAGTCTTAATCCTGTGAAAATGTGAACGATCATTTTCCCATGTAAGGTTTTCATAGCTTGTCACTGTGTTCCTTGAAGAAGGACCAGAATGGTTCTTCAGGAACTGGGGATAAGGCTAGGACTTGAGGGGTGACAAGACTACCCTTGGACTTGCCTCCTGATCAGCCTTTTCTTACAATATATGACAGTGACCTGCTCGTGAATATAAACTACCTCTAGAAGTGGAGCTCACAACCCGCTGTTTTTTGGATTGCTGTATGGGCGTGAGAGTGGAAGACAAACTGGGGTAACATGGATCTCCCTCACACACCTCTGCATGACTCCTGGCCTGTTCCAAGCCCTGTTGTTTGGTGGGTACATACCGAACAAGGACCACACCACTGGAGCCTGTAGGCTCGAGTGGGATAGGGTGTACCCGGAAATGATTGAGCATGTCAAAAATGGACAAGAACCATAGGTGCTGGACCCAACACTCACCATTTTCATTCAATGACAAGTACAGGTGCTTGGCCCTGCCCTTGAAGTTAAAAGTGAGGACATACTCTCCCTCCCTTGTCTCACTATGACGAACTAGGAAGACACCATGGGAGCTGGTGCCTCCCTCTAGTACTAACTGAGTGGCCTTGAGTCGTGACAGCATCCCATGGAACCAAGGGCATCCTGAAAGAGGATGAACTGTACCTGCCAGGGGGCCCTCCTCAACAGGGAAGTGAAGGGGCAACTCTGGGGGAAGCAGCTCCATTGAATTACGATGGAACGTGCCAAGGGCAGAAGAACTGGGGGAGGTGGAGAGACACAAAACATACAGAGATGCAAAAGCCTGAACATAAGGGACTTCAGTCCACTTTCCATGCTTTTTGCAGAATCGATCTAACTGCAAAATAGTACTGTAATCTAAACTGCCATTCTTCACCCATCTCTTGCCGTTGTCTAGTTGGTACTGGAGCCAAACCGTATTACAGTAGTAGATGAGTTGCTTCTTCTTCAGATTGGCAGGGTCAAACTTGTCCCAGTGTTGAAGAATACAGCCTAACGGTGAGATTGCCGGAATCTGCGAGGCATTTTCCAGGGTATTTCCCATGATGCGCCTCTCAAGACCTACAGAAAGAGAAAATTAGGTCTAGTATTCTTCAGATTCTCCTGCAGAAGAACAAGACCCAGTGGGTACACAAAGAATCCCCTGTGACACACAAAGAACTTTGTAGGTATATGTCTCTGCTCAAAACTAATCATCAGCACCAATGCCTTCCTAGATAAGAAATGCCCCTGGTACTCTTTCAGCCTTGGGACTCTCCATACCAAGGCCCACTAACTCCTTAGGGAGAATGGTGGAACCCAAGGAGCTCTCTTAGCCACTTAAAAAAACAGTAAAAGCTGAGCATGGTGGCTCATGCCTGTAATCCCGGCCCTCGGGAGGCTGAGGCAGGAGGATCATTGCAAGTTTGAGACCAGCCTGGGCTACAAAGTGAGCCCAAGGCTGGCCCTAACTGCATGGCAAGACCCTGTCTCAAAAAGACAAAAAAAACCCACAAACAAACAGAAAAAAAAAACACAGTAGATCAGGGTAAAGCCCTGGTAGGACTTCCCTACCTGTCTGGAAAACAATATCCTTTATACTCACCTCATCAATGTTGTGATAGTTTGTTTAGAGCAGTAAGGTTACCCAAATCTCTGAGAGGATCTAGACCAAGTCTCATGCTTTTGTTTGTGTTTTAAGCAAAAGTTTGAACTCCTATAAGATGTAGCTTTAAAGCGATTATAGCCACAGCTGTTTAATTTAGAGATCTGGATTTATAAACAACAAAAGCCTCTAACCTCAAGATAAAAACCATAAATTTTTAATAAACTGTTGATTAACATACACGAGATTACACAAAAGTATAAAACTATATCACCAAATTGGAAGAGTGCTGATCCTGAAACCCAGCACAAGTTCTATATTCAGCCTTTGAGGTTTTTACTGCGAAGGGCCTGGGTGGAACATCCGTTTCATGGATGAAACTTTAATGCTCCCTTGAAGACCCCATAAACAGCAGTTGAGACAAAAGTGGCAGTGTCCTAATTTTGTGCATGACCAAGGGTAAAAAGTTTACAGCCTCCAGGAGCTGGCCAAGTGCCTAAAGTCCACACATATCTGTACATCTGGACAGGGGCTGCAGAGACAGAGCATTCCTGAGTGCTGGTTAGGCACACACAGAGTTCTGCCCTGCCAGGCATCTTGACAATTCACCTTTAGAACAAAGCCATGACCCTATTAGGAACAGGAAATATCTTATGTTTGATTTTAATCTTTTATAAGGGCAAAAGGAAAAAAAAAGCTGAGAAGGCTTATAATCTATGTCTGTTCAGAAGATGACAAAATAATATTGTATTTTTAATCTATCTCATATTCTCAGATTATAAGAATTTAACAAATACAATGGCAAGATCCCAACCCTTTTCAAACTCAGCAGTTTAATGTTGCTTGCATAAGACCATTCTTTTGTGCCAAAATGAATGACCAACTCTGTGGAATTGTCCACTGTCCTGAGCACCAAACCCAGCTGGCACTACCCCCTGAGATCAACGATGAAGTCTCCAAAACACACTCAAGTTTAGCTGGTCATCACTTGACTAAAACTGTCATTATACACCTTTCAGTGACTCTCTCAATCATGGAGAAATGGCACGAGCAGGGCAGTATTAGCCTCAGGATCTAGCTAACAATGGACAATGGTGAGCATGCACACTTAGGCTTTTTAAAGATAGAAATTGCTTAACTGAAATAGTTTAGATGGGGTACTAAAATAGAAAAACATGAAAGCTGTGCGGAAGTGAAGAAGCATGTCTGTAACTGTCTTGAGGTTGAAAGAACTAAATATCCAGAGAAGAGAGCAGGTGCAGAAGAAAAAAAAAAGCATTACTCTCCTCCAAGGACATGTCTGACAGGAGGTAGTAGGGGACTTCGTAATGGCTCCCTTGTTGATCAACATCTGGCTCTTGGGACTCCTTCACACAACAGGTAGGATGGCAGTGACTTTAGCCACAGGTCCTCTTTGATAATCTCAGCAATTCTATCAGACTCTGGAAAACTATGGTCTGAAACCCAGGTGAAAAAGTTACAAACGAGGTCTTGGTTTTGGCCAGAGAAGGACTGGGATTTGTGTTCCCTATGCCATATGACTGGAGTGGAACGAAACACTACTTGGCAGAAGAACCTGAGCTCATATTTCTTGACAATCAACTTGTTCCTGAAGTAAGTGTTCCTTTGAACTTGCAGCCAATTTTAGGATGTCTGATTTCTTTGATCTTTAAATTAATTATGTGCCATGAAAATTTTGTGTCTTGGCCAATCATGGGAGACACTAAGGTGGTTTCTAAGGGCAGTCATCCAGAAGCCCAGGATATTCTGAACGATACAGTTTCTTTGCACTAGGCAGGGGATGTGTTATCCACTCAAACTTTTATTCCAGCTGTTGGAAGGCCCTATCACCTGCGCATTTACAGTGTCTAGTTCCAGCTGGATGACCTCCTGAGGGTTCATGTGATTCCCATTTAGGGGCTAGGACCCTACCTCATTCCCTTCAAACACTAGGTCTGAGTATCCAGAGGCACTCTACAACGCAAAGCACCTTGAGAAAGACAATTCTTTTTTTTGGTGGTGGTGGGGTGTGGGTAACTAGGAATTGAACTCAGAACCTCACACTTGCCGGGCAGACATTGTACCACAGAGCTAAATCCCTGGCCCTAGAAAGAAGATTCTGTAATCCCAGTGATGTAACAAATCAGAGGAAGTGGGGATATTATTTATAGTGATGGGAGTCAGTCAGATAATGGTAATTTCTCCTTTGGTGTTTCCTCCAGCAACTGCATCATTAGCTCATGGAGGAGTTTGTAGATTCTTGTGTAGCCCCTCCTATGAGATGTAGGAAATCAAACATGTCACGGCAGGAGATGGCATTGTCTGAGTGCATGAATTCTCCATCTGTATATAGGAGCTGTGTAGTGACAAGCTGCAGCAGAGAAACTGTGAGAAGTTGGTTTATCTTAGCATTCTTTTGCCTCAGAGGGTCAGGCTTCTCATCTCAATGTAGTCAACCCAATACAGATAACTCTCACTAAACCACCACTGTTTGGACTTAGGACCAAGGCATGCTGTTCTGACTTACCACTTGCCACTCGGATTTAAAACCTACATTTGAACTTACAATGCAGGAATGTGAGCAAGAATGCAGTGTTATGTTGGCTTTTTCTATAACACAGTACTGTAATTTTTGCTGATCATACTGTACACTATAGCAGTGGAGTTTTATTTTGTTGTACATAACAGTACTGCCTCTAAGAGTTATGAAAATAAAAGCAAAGTTACCAAGTTGGAGTTTCCTTTGATCATTTCTTTGTTTTGATTATTGTAATGTACATACTATATATAATTCCTCACTTAGTGACCAATTCATTCAATGACTTAGTCACAGGAACATAATTCAGTCATTAAACAGGGAATGTCTTACAATGATTTTGGTTTGTTGCTGCCTTATGTTGGTATTTATCCACCAGGTCTTCAAGATTAACTTCAGGAACATTACCCTTAAAGGTATCTAAACCAATTCATACCACCATGTAGATTGCTATAGACTTCCCTGTGGGTTACAGAAGTGTCAAAATTGTTATCAATCTTGCTGCCATCTCTCTTACTGCAAGATTACACAGCTCTTTTCTCCCCACCTTGAGGCAGGGCCTTATTATGTAGTGCAAGCTGCCTTCAATTCCCTTGTGTAGCCTAGGCTGGCCCAGAAAAATCACAGCAATCATCCTGCATCAGCCTCTCAAGTGCTGGAATTATAGTTGTGCACCACCACACCCAGCAATTGCACAATTTTTAACACTGTCTGTAAATTATGACATACCTCAAGCTACCTGTATCAACTTGAAAAGTTTAGAACTAAGGGACTCAGCAGGGAGCCTGGGTCCTCTCTCTGTAAATATCCTCATAGTGTGCAAGAAGAGGGCATGGAGATTGTCAGTGCTATACCTGCCCTGCCCTGGGTGTGTGTGGGGGGGTAGCCTTCTTACAATACAAGGGAGGAAACAAGGCTTGCTCCCAACTCTTTTGCTCTTGTTGCTTTTGCTGTATTCTGTCACCTTGAACTGTTGCTCCTGTGCTATACCACCCTGTCTTGGAGCCAACTGATTATGGACTGAAACAGCCACAACTGTGAGCTAAGGAAACCTTTCTTTCCTTCGTTTGGGGTGTTGGGTATTTTGTCTCAGCAATGAGACAAAAGTAATAAAACACTATCTTTGTGAAAAATAACATCTTCTGAGTCACTTTCTTGCCTGTTCAGCTTGGTCAACAAACCACTGAAATCATCCACATATGCCCCCCAAGTTTTCAAGTTCTTGTTCTGACTGCTATAGCCAGTGCTTAAACATGGCATAATTAGCATAATTTCTAATTTTTCCTACAGAATGTGTCAACTTCATTTTTCTGACTCCACCAATTCAAAGTCATAGTGTGCTTTCAAGCTCCCTCATGTTTTTGTTTTTGTTTTCAGTTTTTCTTTTTCCTTGGGAGAGAGACAGTGGTCCATTTTCTCAAGCAAAGAGATGCTCTTCTCTTGTTGGGCCCTAACCTGATTCAGACTCTTTAGTGGTTCCAACCTGTTTATCAACATTAATTCCTTGGTGCCTGATTATGTGTTTTTTAATTTGGGTGAGAAGATCGAATATCCCTTGAGGTTTTTCTTTACACTCCTATTGATGCTCTGCCAGTTTGGGGTATGGTGCTGTTTTTCCAATACAGTATTTGGATCTCCTGAGGTTTGTATTCTCTCAGTTGTTTCAGAGATTCACTAAATAGTGTAACTTGCAATAATTTTCATTTTTAAATTTTTCTTCTGTCATTTTGTCTCCATGTTGAGCTCCAAAAAAGTGATGATTTGAAGTGTTTCAGGTAAGTGTTCTTTCTTGGTTGATACTGTCTCACTAGAAATCTTTTGCTTAAAGGTTTTCCAGCTTTCTCAATGTCACTTTTTGACTTTTTAAAAAACATGCTCTTTCGTTTTTCCTTGTCTATGATTTTGAACAGTCACATAAATCATCTCTTTACAGAGTTTGATCTGTCTAATCAAGCAATCTTCACAGTTCTTAAACTGGTTTCTAACTTCAGAGATGTACAGATATAAATTGATTTCTCTTGCTCCTTTCTGCAGCTTTAAGAAGTTCTTGATAATGTTGTTACATATATTAACTTCTTTTTCCAGTTGTCTTATATGTGAGGCTGAAAGTATTTGGCATTCTTGGCTATCTTCCAGAAAAATTTTCAAATTGAGAATGCAGAGTACTCAGAACTTGCTGTGCTTGCCAGACAATGTTATCTTTATTGAAGCCCTGTTATCGAATTCTATCAATTTCATTGATGAGCTAATGCCAGGATACTATACTTTTCATGTTTATGTGAATTTCATGTCAAAGAGTCAAGACATTTTGATACTGTTGCTTATTTGCCAAGTCAACTGCTTCTTTGTTGGTGGCGAACAGTGAAGTGCACAGATGGGACCATAGCCTCATTTCTAGTTAAGTCTAACGACCTCTCATTTAGCACAGTGAGAGCTGTTCTGGAGCATAGCTGCCCCTTTCTCTGGCAGGATGCAGGTCTGGCTGCACAGTGGGCAAGATAGGGTTAAGCCGCAGGCAGGAATGTAGTTTTGCAGGGACCTGGTGCAGAAAGTGCAGATAGGGAAAACCTTGAGATTCTTGTACCATTCCGGGCAAATATTGTACTGCAAATCAGAAACTGTTGATCTGGTGCACCAGTTAAGCCGTTGGGCCGCAGCGAGTGTGTCGCTGTCAGACGGACTCTGCACCGAGCACTATTCTCAACGTGTTGGGCATCTTTCCTACAGGCCCACGCTGGCTTTGTGAGACCCAGATCCTAGCGCCCCTTGTTGTCGGTCAATGCACGAGGTGCCGTTCAACGCCTTGCTGCGCAGAATCAGGTCCTGCTTTGGTGTGCACGCGGGCCTCACTGCGATGGAGGTGGAAAGTACACTGATTCATTTCCTGGCCCTCCCCCTCGGAGAAATGACGGCAGAAACGCCCCTTTTCTCAGGGAAAGGTTAGTGGAAAGGGTTCTCCGGCCTGTAGTACCGGGAGGTGCCCAGGAAGGAAGCCGGAAGTGACCTCCCGTACTTCCGGTCCCGTCCTTACAAATCCCCACGCCCCGGGGAAAATAGCGGGAACTGCGCGCTCAGCCAAGGGCTGGGCCGGAGCTACAGGCCAAAAGCAGCTAGGAGCTTCCCAGTCGTAGCGCGGCCCCAGGCCAACACCCTTAGGCGGGTACCCGCACCTGCCTGCCGAGCCGCTCTCCCGGGCCCGCTGTCCCCGCTTTTCCTGACCGGCCCAGGCCCACCCCAAGGCAACCGCGGGCCTCTGGGCACCCGCAGCTGAGGGCTAGTGGCCAGCGCGGAGCCGCTCCCGGGCTACGGGGACGCGCGCTCTTCCTCCCGCTGCGCCAGCTTGCGGCGCCTCAGTCCCCAGCTCAGTTGCGACACAGGCGCGAGCCGTCGCCCCGTCTCCGCTTCCCCCGGGCTCCGGAGGGCGCAACTGGAACGCAGCAGCGCCGCCCAGCGATCAGCCCCCCACACACCGAGCAAGGCGGTCCCCGCTTCAGGTCCCCATGGCTGGGCCCACAAATGCTGACTCTGCCTGCCTACTCCGCATGCCCGGAGGCGGGGTCGCAAGTGCAGGCTGGCGGCAGTGATCTGAGACAGGGCCACTCCTTTGGCCCTGAGAGGCCTAGAGTTTCGGCTCCCCAGGCTAAGGTCGGGCCTTAAAGCAGCCGCCTTTTGACTTCTCCCCAGGCGAGACTAATTACCTGAACAGAGAGCAAGAGTGCAGCGGGGTGGGCCTGGTCGCAAGACCCCCTTGACCTTTTTGACCTCCAGGCACCCGCTCACTGACGCCCAGCCTAGCTCACTTGAACCCCAGTCCAGAACTGGACACAGACAGAAATCCTTGCTCTACTTGGCTCTAAGGTGGGAGCTGAAACAAAGCGCCTCCACGGACTCTTGGCCCTGTGGAGTCTTACCTTTGGGCTCCGTTGATTCCCGGCTGTTATTCTCCTAGTTTTGGCTGGCCAAAAACTGCTGCTGGATGGCACGGTGTCCGGTGATCCCAGGCTCTTTCTGTCCTGCCCAAAGAATTGGCTAGGACAATTGATGAACAACAATTGATGAACAATGCAACTTTTGTTCAAAGTAAAGGTAGAAAAAAGGGAAAGTAAAAAAAAGAGAAAAAGGAAAAGTGAAGAAAAACAAGAAGAGATACGTCCCGCGATCAGGATGAGCCACTGCGGAAACACAACAGCAGAACTGCAAGATCTATGTGGCGAGAAAGTCAAGGGCTCCAGTCTTTTATATGTCAGATCCGGTCAGTGGGAAGTTGCTCTGCCCAGGCATCACTGGCCTGATTGACAGGTCACATCTTGTTTAGCCTCTGTTCTAGATCTTAGTTAATTTACAGGTTACATCTTGTCTTCCAGCCACCCTGCTATGCCCTAATCTCTTGCCTCAGCAAGATAAGGGAGAAAGGAAGGATAGTGCCATCAAAAAAGAAAGTGATTCCTGTGGCATCCTTTTCTCTCAGCACCCTGATCTAGGTGTGGTGTTGCATTTCCTATAATCCTAGCTTTTGGGAGGCTGAGGCATTTTTTTTTATTTTTTACTATTTTGAGGCATCAGTCTTTACAAATTACTGGGGTTTTTGTTCTTTTTCTGTTTATTTTGTTTTGTTGTTCTTGTAACAATCGTTGCATAATACTGAACTAATTAAAGGTTGGTAATCACTGATTAGCCCTCATAGTGCAGTGTGCTAACTGCTATATATATTTATCTTGTCAATAATTTGTCACCTCAACAGTTTGTCTCAACAACTTTATGAAGTAGGATTTTTTTTTTTTTTTTTTTGGTACCGGGGATCGAACTCTCGACCTCACGCTTGCCAGGCAGGCGCTTATGCCACTGAGCTAAATCCCCGGCCCCTATGAAGTAGGATTATGCCTTTTTCTAGATAAGAAACCTAGGGCAAAAGGGAATTAAGTAATTTGCCCCAGGGGATGTAGTAGATAATGAAATTAGAACTGGAAGGTTCTAATTTCTAATGGAACTGGAAGGTACCAGATCCAAAACCTTTTGACTTGTTAAATAAAGTTTTATATCCAAGGCCAAGCATGGTGGTGCACACCTGTAATCTTAGTACTCAGGAGGCTAAGGCAGGAAGAATGCCATGAATTCAAGGCCAACCTGGGCTACAAAGTGAGTTCAAAGCCAGCCACAACTGCATAGTGAAACCCTGTGTCAAAAAGACAAAAATAAATAAAGTTTTATATGCTTTGTATTAGCTCCTCTGTGTCATATCATGAGCCATCTCTCTTGATGGGAGGAAAGGAACTGTTCACCCACCACAATGCATTTATTTATACATTTGTCATGTGACACTCCTTTGCCTAAAAACTAGTTTGCCTCTCATGCTCGCATTCTTGGGGCTGGAACAACTGTTTACTAGGGTCTGCCATACCCTCAGGGGTTCTTGGGCACTTCATACTCTCAGCTCCACACATGTGAACAATCACTAGTGCAGTCACTCCCAATATCTCTCCCTTTTCTGTTTTGATAGTTGCAAATCAAGGATGTTCACTTGAATTTGTAGGAGCTGTATTTGGAAGATTCTGCAGACAGTTTTATTTCTTGTGATTATATTTTTCTACTGGATGTTCAAGACCAAGTTAAAGTGAGACCTATATTAATTAAAATTAATTTCTTGCTATCTATCAAGATCAGTTAAGTCTCCACAGGAATTACCTTGGAACCATGCTATTGTACAGGGGTTGTGAGGAGAACAATTAAAATCAGTACATGGAATTTATATTGTTTATGATGGTCACCCAGAGTTAACACAAGAAAGTGCAGGAAATCTATCCACAACACTAAAGACATAGGATATTCAGCCAAGGGCCTGAATCCCACAGCAATGTCATATATGAGTCTAGATGAAAACCCAGAGCTCAGGACCTCCCACAAGTCCAACTGGAGGTCTAGAGCCCACAAGAAGGACTCACTCCAGTCTCTTTTGTGGATCCATGCTGGGAAGGCCCAAAGGTCAGAAGTGGAACCTAGAAAGTCTATGCCAGCAGGGTGAAGGAGCTGTGCTGATAGGTTGAGGGTTCTATGCTGGAGCTGAGAAGTCACACCCAAACCAAAGGACCAGGGCTGCCCTGAAAAGCACCACAGCCATCCTCAGCAACATGGAGGCCCTGAGCTCCTCGGACAATAAGCACAATCGAGTACATGCCAGGAAACCAGTGTGACGAGTTCATCCTGGAGACTAAGAAGCACACATCTTCCTCTCCAGAGCCAGGAAACAATGCTTGGTGTAAGGACCAGAGCTTCTCCAGGAGAACCAATGGTTCAAACAGCAACACGTAGAACCCACAATGCCTCAATGCCTCAACGCATAGCTTCTCCTTCTCCACGCCTCTGTTTATGCTAACAACTTTCCTCAGGTGGAACATCTATGCTCAGAGCCCTGCTGATTTAATTCAGCTGGCATTAAATTGACCACCAGTTTTTAATCCATAACACATGTACAGCACACATGTACAGTACTGACAGTACTTCTGTCAGTGTCAGCCATCTGGATGAATCATGGCCATTGCTTGACCAAGTTGCTTTCTGTGAAAGCTTGGGAGATTTTTTTTCCTGGTGACTCTTCTTAGGCACACTGTACATCATCAATCACTTTCCTCTGTGGCCCCACAGTTTCCTTGGTCAGAGGACCATGTCCTCATTTACTTAGAGGATGCTGTAACAGCGATTCTGTTATATCCTGGGTCCTCATTGACGTCAAAAGGCTGGGACCAAAATATTGGTTGTCCTGTTAGTCCATCTATCTTTCTAGGTTTTTTTGTCTCCAACCGTCAGTTGTTGAACATCCAGAGGAGAAAGTTAATGACATTACATTGTAAATGGGAGCAGTGAGCCTAAAATTATATAAAATAGAACCAGTATTTTCTACCAACCATGGATGTCCTAGTATTTAAATCCCTGTAGAGTGTTCACAGATAACAGTTACATATTTTATACAGAAAGTTAGAAATAAAAAACCATGCATAGTATTGCAGCATGACAATTATGATGACACTTTGTAACACACTTAAACTTTAATTTTGACATAAAGTAGTTTTTTAATCAATCATCCCTATCTAAAACATAAAAAAAACTTTTACCTAATTTGTTGTCTTTTGTTGGGATGTATATCACATAAGTTTTTGTTAAAGGCGAATGGCTGAATCTGAAAGAAAAGTCTTATCACTATATACAGTCCTTATTTCACACTTCAGAAGACCACACATCTTCAGACATGAATACTACATTATACTACAGAAACATATACTACAGAAACAATAACAATAGTCATAGCCACATGAAAACCTTTGTACAAGAACACTTTTAAATCAAAAACCTTATTGTCTAGAAAACTTAATCCTTTAATGAGTAATATAAGCATATTGCAATAATATACTTTAATAACACTTATTTGTGTATCCCCTGTAAGGCTATGAAGATCACTGAGGCTTCTTGTTAATGAACAAAGGCTGCTCTCAAGCAGCTGCTTCTGTGTTCACCAAAGGGAATCTTAACCAATCAGTCTCCAAGAGTGAAAGGTCCCTTTAGTTACTGTAACAAACTTCTGATGATCTCTGAAAAAATCTATTTTGATATCAAATTCACCAGCTGGCCACCCAGGTGGAAGCATGCTTTTAAATCTCAACCCACCTTGATTGATGTATTTTGAAATTTGTTTTATTTTTTTCCTCTTTGAAGTAAAATGGATTTGAAAAAAAAATCTAGACCCAAATTAAATTTTGAACAAATGACCCAAAAATGCAAAAGAAAAAAAAGAAGAGAGAAAAAATTGTTGCGCTCAAATAAAAACAACTGTTCATGGATATGACAGACAAAGAAACAAGTACACAGCTTAACAGGTCAGACAAATAAACATCTTATAGAATCAGAGTGCACGCATACATTTTTGCTCAAATTGAATGATTAGTAACTCTTTTACAGTTTTAGGAATTTATAACTATAAATAGACTAGTCATTTTTGTAGGTTAATTAGCAGAGATCTTTTACAAGAATTTGGAAGGGACAAAATCTTTTATCTACAATTAATATATATTTTTGTATTTTATTTTGTCTTAAGAATACTAGTAACTTGTTTCCCTTTGTTTCATGTAACTTTCTGATTAGTTATCTCCACATACTCTATCACCTACTCAGACCTTTGATTCCCATGTTTGGTTACCATCTCCTGGACATCCTGGGTCAATTCCTTTAATTGACCCTAGGTCAGATCTAGCCCCATCTTTGTCTTATCAGCTGTGATGTGGCCTCTGAGGCATTGATATAGAGGAAAGAAACATCCAACCTACTAGATGTCCAGTACAAGTTTGTGTTCTCTAAAACCAAAGAATGAATTTCAGGAACAACAAAGGTTAAGAGTAGAATATATTTATTGAGAGAAAGGACGCTTCTGAGAGAGAATCAGAAGGGGTCTGGAGTGGGTTGCCAAAACCCACACTTTCTCTGGGGATTTTTATAGAACAAAACCACAAGGTGAGGTGGATCCAAGGTGGAGACAAATGGGAACTTGCAAGGCGAGCATGAGGTGGGACAGAACTATGGTCAACCAGTAAGATCATGAGTACAATTGCTCAGGTAAAATTGATCATATGGGAAAGTAAGTCACATAGCAAGGGAGCAAGACTACAAAACAGGGCCTTTGCCTGTAGGGGTTAGCTTAGTAACTCCTGGCTTCCGTAAAGTGCTGATACCTATTTAGAATATCAGTCCCTGATGTTTATCCTTAGGGTGTGGCCACATTTGTTTTATTTTATTATTTTATTTTATTTTATTTTATTTATTTTATTTTATTTTTGGTGCCAGGGATTGAGCTCATGACCTCGCATTTGCCAAGCAGGCACTTGCTGCTGAGCTAACCCCCCCCCCCGGGCCATTGTTTTATCTTTTGTTTTGAGATCTGGCCCACAGCCTGAGATGTTTGTTTTCCCCCATAGTTGCAAAATATCTGATCTTTTGCACTGACTCATTTGAGGGCCTAACCCTATCTGCCTACCTATAATATTTCTATCTAATTCAACTGCCTGTGACGGCATTACTGTCATAGGACTGAGCATCAGCTTCTTGACATGTGGAATCAACTCTTCTCTGGCCTGGGTCTATTATTTATCTATCTGGACAGCATGCTCTGGCACCCAGATAGGCTGTTCAACATTCTCTGGGAACACACAGGCATAGCCTGTACCCCAAGGGATAGTGGACTGGGTTCCTTTCAATGCCGAGTATAAAAATCTTTCCAAAGGACCTTTTCTGACTTTTTTTCCCTATACCTGGTTGAATTTCCTTTCCACCACTGTAGTTCCACCCTTAGTAGGATTTAAAAAGATAATAGTGCTTACTGCCAAGTGAAGTCTATTATGAGGTATAAATTTTGTAGGGAAGGAGTTCCCCTTTTGTTTTTGTAGTTGAATTTTGAGCATATGTTGAGCATATTTAATAATTTTTAGATCTTGAGGATTATAAGGAATTCTGGTAATAAGAGAAATATGAAGTTTTACAAAACATTTGGAAGGCAGAATTTGTGTTAATTGGGCCATTTCTGTCTTAAGTGCAGAAGAAAAACCTGTATCCTGTATTCAGGCACCTGGGCTCTTGTTCATTATTCCCATCTCTGGCTGCAGCTGCTGCCTCACCACTGGGGATGGGCTCCATCTCTAGCACTCCCCCCCCAGAGGAAGTGACAGTCACTGCCTCTGCAGCCATGGCCACCTTTTTTATTTTTTTTGGACTGAGGATTGAACTCATAACCTCATGTTTGCCAGGCAGGCACTTGTACTGCTGAGCTATATCCACACCCTAGGACTTGATTTTATGTATTTTATTTTATTTTATTTTATTTTATTTTATTTTATTTTATTTTTTGGTACTAGGGATTGAACTCATAACCTTACACTTGCCAGGCAGGCACTTGTGCTGCTGAGCTGTATCCCCAGCCCATACTTGATTTTAAAATAGTGCTCTAAGCCAAATCCTCTGTGATCCCCTCAACAAGTGTACAACCATTAAGACACTTCCTAATCCAAGTCCACACACAAAAAAATATGTACAGGAATCCATAATAGAGCGAGGACTTCTTTATATATTTGTTGTTCTTTTAACTTTATTTATTTAGTTTTTTATTCTGGTACCAGGGATCAAACTCACAACCTCAAGTTTAGCAGGCAGGTGCTTATGCCACTGCACTAAATCCCCAGCCCTGTTGTTCTTGAGAACTTACTTGCTTCATGTTTCACACCTGATAAAAATCAGTACACCTCTCTCCTTTGTGTTTCTCTTGAGTATGTCTTGCTCTTTTTGTTTTAATGAGCCCATTTTTCTCTTTGTAATAATGAGCCCACTTTTCTCTTTGTAAAAATTAGTGAACCAATTTTTATCTTTGCTTTCTCTTGCACCAAATTTTTTACCTGATGAAATCACTATAAATACACCTCTGTGATTAATACTGCTGCTATCAATGTACTTCTTCCCTTTTTGTGCACACAAGGAGAAGCATCCCTTTACCCACTATTTCTATTCTTACCTGGGTCCCCTATTCAGGTGCTGTTATGATTTGTGTTTGATGGCCCCCCAAGCCTCATATAGTCATGGAGGCAGCTGAGTCTAGTGTTTGTGATTGGTTGATTGTTTAGCACTGGGATTGTTAGTGTGAGTGCCATACCTGCCCAGGGGTGGGTAGCTGGCATGCAATATAAGGGAGGGTAGGAGGCATGCTTTTCCCTGTTTTTGTCTTTTTTGCTCTTGTCACTTGTGGCTGCCACAAATGGCTGCCCCTCAGCCGTGCCACCCTGCCTTCAAGTCAAGCTGAGTGGACTGAAACCTCTGAAAACTGTAAGCTGAATGAACCTTTCCTTCCTTCATTTTGAGCATCAGGTATTTCGTCTCAGCAACAAGAAAAAAGTAACTAAGTCAGGTGCCAAGCCCCTATGTGGCTCTCAAAGTTCCCAGAAGGAAGGACAGTGAAAGGATGGAGAAATAAAGATAAGAGACAATACACAGAAAACTGGGGGCAAGTGAGCCCTTTCTCCTGATAGTAGGAAAGGAACTGCTCAACCACCACAATGTATTTATTTATACATCTGTCATGTGGCATTCCTTTGCCTAACCACTAGTCTGCCTCTCATGTTCCATATTCTCAGGGCTGGAACATCTATTTTCCTGGGGCCCTCCATGCCCTCAGAGTATTCCTTGAACATTTTGTGCTCTCAGTTCTGCATGTGTGAAAATCACTAGCTCAGTCACTCCCAACATGATTTTCATTAACTTCCACAATTATCATTTTTCATTTCTTTGTTCCCTTTCATTTTGACCAAATCTCTCTTTTGACTATATTTTTATAAAATGTCATGTGGTTTATCGCTGAGAGACAAGGAAACAGTCATACCCTTTGCACTCTGTATAAACTGAAAAAAAGATGCACTACAAAAGATGCCCTCCCCCACATCGATTTTGACAATATTTGTTAGTATTCTCATTGCTTTTATGGAGGAGAGAATTTTTGGAGGACATACAAGTATACTCCACCATTTTTTTTTTAAATCCATACCAGGGACTGAACTCATAACCGTGCACTTGCAAGTCAGGCACTTATGCCGCTGAGGTAAATCCCCAGCCCTATTCCACCATTTTTATGAGTGAACTGTTCTTTAGGAAAATTTTAACAAGATTTAAATGAAACACAAACTCACTTTTCAATAGCCTCTATTAAACTTAAAGACCTCATAGCTGTCAGTCTGATATGCTTCCTGCCATTTCTTACTGCCTTAGTTACTTTTCTCAATGCTAAGACAAAAATATCCAACACCCAAAGTTAAAAGAGGAAAGGTTTATTTGACTCATAGTTTATAGAGGTTTCAGTTCCTAGTTGGCTGGCTCCAAGGCAGGGTGGCACGGCAGAGGGGCATCACAGCGGAGAAACAATTCATGGCACATAGAAGATAACAAAAGCAGTAAAGTAGCAAATGACAAACAATGATGCTCTTTCTGTCTTTTATACACTATCCAGGCTACCCACCCTTAGGTGGTATTATGGTTTATGTCCAGATGTCCCCCCAGGGCCCCATACAGTCATAGGGCTTTTACAGAAGTGGCTGAGTCAAGAGTGTGTGTTGCTGGGATTAAGGGCATGTGATTAGTAAATCAGTCCACTGATTAGTTTGATATAGTTCTGGCTAGAATTAAGGGTGTAAGTACCAACACACTAATTAAATCATTTATTTGCAAATTGACCCATCAACTTAGAACATAAACGTCCAGATGCTTGATCTTTAAAACCTCCAACATGAAAATTCTGTATGCTTGAAAATAAATATTGAAGTCATAATTAGTATAGTTTTTTCCAAACTTTTATCTTAAACAATGTTGCATTTACTCTCTAACTTATCATTAATCTATTATACAATCATGCCAAGGATATAGCTCAGTGACACAGTGCCTGCCTAGAAAGCACAAGGGCATGATTCCTGATACTGAAAAAAAAAGGTAATCACTGGGCTGTGCAAAAATAAAATGCAAGTATTTTAGGAACTACAGTTGACAAAGCAGAATATTTTTTTTCATTTTATCTTCATTCAGCACTCTAAAAACAGTAATTCCCTAATCCGATGGCAAGCCAAGAGCCAAATGGAATAGATGAATATTATCAGGTAGCCAACAAATTCCCAAAGAGAGCTCTAGCAGACTGTGAGAAGAATATCTGCGAGCCAAGGCCCTATTCTTGAAAGGTTTCTTTTGTCTCTCACAGTTCAAAATTTGTGCTTCTTAACCCATCTGCCCCCACTTCACATGTATGTACACACACAGACAAACACATACACAGACTGTGGGGGAGAAATGAGAAGTAATCACTAGGAACAGAAAACAAACATCATAGGAGACATCCTGTATGTATAAGCATTTATTAAGTAGCTATTGAGTACTTAATAAATAATAAATTAAAAACATGAGGTTTTTAAATAATATGGGAACTTTAGGAAGAGATATATCAGTGACCTAGGCTCTCAGGCTGGTTTTCCCACTACCAAATAGGATGCCAAGAGAAAATTTAGGAGAAAAATTCAAATTATTAACTATGATTTACTTAGTACATCAGGTCCT
Organism: Dolichotis patagonum; assembly: GCA_004027295.1. Classification (NCBI taxonomy): domain Eukaryota; kingdom Metazoa; phylum Chordata; class Mammalia; order Rodentia; family Caviidae; genus Dolichotis; species Dolichotis patagonum. The sequence goes on along the minus strand of PVJX010013576.1, from coordinate 22,451 downwards.
ATGCTATATCCTGTGAAAAAAGGAGCAAATAAAATGTATCCCTTATCCTCAAAGGGCTTCAACTAGGACAGGATATGAAAGAGGAGAAGACAGTCTTTTAGGAAAGTACCATAGTATCTAAATAGGGAAGCAGTTCGAACCAGGAAAAAAAAAAACCATAAGGAAGCCATTCTTACAGAGTCCTCCGTGGATCCTTAGGAATTCCCACGGCCCTTTCAGGGATGTAAGGTCACAACTATTCACCTAATAATACTAAATTGTATGTTGTCTTTTCCATCACATTAGCATTTGCACTGATAGTGCAAAAGCAATGGTGAATAAACTGCTGGTGCTTCAGTTAACATGAACCAAAGCAGTGGCATCAAACTGCTATTAGTTGTTTTCTTCACTACTGCATAGTTACAATAAAATTTTTAAAAGTTGGCATTCCTTAAGAGGGTTTTGATAAAAGAATAAATTAATATTTTTATTATATCTTATTCCTTGAGTACATGTCTTTTTAATGTTTTGTGTGATGAAACTGGAAGTACTCATAACATTTCATGCACATTTCTGTGCATACAAAAGAAATACGACAGTTAGCTCCAGGAAAACCTTTTGTATGATCATACGAGTTCGTTCGTTCGTTCTTTCTTTTTCTTTCTTCATAAATGCTTTTTTTTTTGTACCAGGGATCGAACTCACGACCTTGCGCTTGCCAGGCAGGCGCTTAAGCCACTGAGCTAAATCCCCGGCCCTTTTCTTTCTTTCTTTGTCTCTTTCTCTCTCTTTTTAAAAATTTTTTAAATTTTATTTTAAAAGGGAGTAAAATTAAACACAACAAAACAGAACAGAATGAGACATAAGAAAGCACAAATTTCAAAGCTAGACAACCAGAGATCTTCACTATCTGTCATATTGTCTCGTTTTCTTTCAAATGGTTGTCCTTATCTTTGCATATGGAGAGCTCATACTAAATAACATAGCCAATCTTTTCACAAGATGTGTAGTTCACTGGCTCCCACTTGCTAGGTGGGGGGAGGGGGAGGGGGCACACGGGATGGGGGACAGGACCACATGAGATGTCTGATTCTCAGCCCACACGCAGGCAGGATCACAGTCGCAACCCCAGAGACGGGAAGAGTTCCTTGTTCTCCCGGCACCCCAAGTCAACCTTATGGTGCAGGTCCTGATGCGCCAGGGTCTCTCTCCTTCAGGCCACCGAAAGAAAGTCGGCCACACTCTCAGCCGCCCCCAGAGAGGGGGGAGTTCCTTGTAATCCTGGCACCCCAAGTCAACCGCACAGTGCAGGTCCTGATGCGCCAGGGTCTCTCTCCTTCAGGCC
>PVJX010013576.1:0-21027 GCA_004027295.1 Dolichotis patagonum | reverse complement strand
TTGACCATTCCACTTCCAAAGTTCTGAAATGGCCAACAGACCACAGAAAGAATTCTCTTTAGGCTCCTTTTTGAAACCAGCAGCTACAGCGATCTGCTGGCCTTGCTTCAGGGCCACTCTCTCTTTCTTTTTGACAAGGTCTCACTATGTAGCTCAGGCTGGTAGCTGGCTTTGAATTCATTATATTACTGTATATACCAGGCTAGCCTTGAACTTGCAGAAATCTTCCTCCCTCACCCTTCTGAGTGCTGGGATTATAGGTATGCACCACTATGCCCAGCACAAATGTGATTTTTAGTACTGCATAAATAAATCAGCTTTGGGAAGATCTGCATAACTCAGAGAACCAATAATTTTTTGGGGGTACCAGGAATCAAACTCAGGACCTTATACTGGCCAGGCAGGTGCTGTGCTGCTGAGCTATATCCCTGGCACAGGGAACCAATATTTTCACAAATGATCAATATATCCAGTTACAAAATTTTACATGCACAAAATTTCCATTTATCCCAGGTAAAGTATCACATGCATATAATACCAGCACTCAACTGAAAACAGAAGGATTGCAAATTCAAGGCCAACCTAAGCAATTTAGCAAATTGGGAAGACCCTGTAGCAAAAACAAAACAACATTGTTGTAACAAAGTACAAATATTGATATAATTAATTTTAAATTCTACATGAAATAAAACTTTTTATTTATTTTTGCAGCACTGGTAATTGAACCCTGAAACTTCACAGTGAGCTACATCTCCAGCCCTCTTTTATCTTGAGACAGGCTCTTGCTAATTTTTCCAGGCTGAGCCCAAACTTGTTATCCTCCTGTCTCAGCCTCCCAGAATTCTGGGATCACCAGTGTGTACTACCATGCTTGGCTTGTTCTTACTTTAAAACTAGTTTCTTACCTCAAAATGTGATATAAAGCCTGGGAGTATAGCTCAGTCGTAGAGTTATACACAAGACCCTAGGGTTTTGTTTTTTTGAGACAAGATCTCGCTATGTAACCCAGGATTGCTTAAAACTCATGGTGATTCGCCTGCCTCAGCCTCTCAAGTGCTGAGATTACAGGCATGTGCCATTACACCTGGTTTAGGACCCTGGGTTTGATTTCCCTGCCTTGCAAACAAAATAAAACAAAAATATGATGTAATTCTCAAGACTTCTGCTTACTGGAGCTAGGAAAGTGAATCTTTCTGAGGAAGAAAAAAGATAATCAAGGTTTAGGATTCCTGTGGCTGAATCAATCACCTTATGGCTCTCCTTTACTAACATACTCTCTGTAATATTCAAATTAAAGTGAGTAAAAATAGTAATTTAATAATAACCAATATCCTAAAGTGAAGAAGAGGCAAGAATAGGCTGGCTTTATAGATATGAGCCTACAGAAGCTTTTGTTTGCTTTTGTTTTGTTTTTATCAGATCTAACTTGAACCCCTTTTCTTCAGTCTTAATGTCTCAGGAGAATTACAAATCTTATCTTTCTCATTGACTGCTGTATCCCCAGCACCTAACGTCTAAGGCATTAGTAGCCACATATTAAGCACTCAATAAAGATTGAAGTCAGTGAAGTAAAACTTCCTTTTATTTTATTACAGAAATTAGACTCTGCTTCCTAACTAGCAGGGACTAAAGCAACTCAGGGTTTAAGAGATGAACAGAAAATAAAGAAACTTTTGAAACATTAGGAGGACCAGGGATGTGGCTTAGTGGTAGAGTTTTTGTCTTGCATGCACAAGGATCTGAGTTCAATCCCAAGCACAAAAAAAAAAAAAACATTAAATGCTCAAAACATTAGGAAATTGTGCTGGGCATGGTGGTGCTCACCCGTAAATCCCAGCACTTAGGAGGCTGAGGCAGGAGGAGCGCTGAGAGTTTGATGCCCACCTATGCTACATAGTGAGTTTACAGCCAGTCTGAATTATGGAGCAACGCCCTGTCTCCAAAAAAAAAAAAAAAAAAAAAAGAATTGTAGGAATCTGCAGCTTAACAAATCACCCCAAATCTTAAAACTTAGAACAATTATTATCTCTCACAATCATAATTTTATTTTTTATGTCTTTTATTTTGCTTTTTTGTTTTTTTCTCTATTATATCTAACAATTGTGAGATTTGTCTAGACTCAGGTGTTTGCAATCTCTTCAGTTGCTCTCTTTACTTTTTTTTTTAAGAGCAAAATATATTTATTGAATGAAAGTTTCTGTCTGGGAAAGACAGAAAGGGACCTTATCTGTTTTTAAGGAGTTGTCAACACAGCCACCAGAGTGATCTTTTAAAACCATGTCATATCATGTTCCTTTGCTCAACAATTTCTGGTTGCTTTTTGTTTTCCTTAACTCTTTCACAGCAAAATTCAGAGTCCTTGCAACAAACTACAAGCCACATAGGACATTGCCTTTCTGACCACTGCCACTATTCACTCCCCCACGGCTTCATTTCAGTCTCATTGACTTCGCTGGTTTTTATTTTTGTTTTATTGTTGTCGTTTTGAACATGCAGTCTCTTTCAGGGCCTTTGCATTTGCTGGCTCATCTATTTTGAAGTCTTACTCAAGACCACCAGGTTGTCTTCAAACCAGTGCTAGGAGCCTGTCATAGTAGTACACACCTGTAATTCCAGCACTAGGAAGGCTGAGACAGGAGGCCCCTGAGTGAAGGTCAGCCTGGACAGCTTAGTGAAATCTTGTCACGAAAACACTGTTCAGTGTCATCTGCTCTGTGAGGCCCTTAATCATCCTCTTTTTACTGTTTGGATGGCAAAAGTTGTCAGGAGTGACCATGTTTCATATCCTATACATAGGGAGCCTTGCCAATTCCTGGTCTGCAAGGGAACTGTGTAATTTTTCCCCTCCTCACCGGGTAACCAGAACTGGCGATACCCAAAGAGCTTTATTTTCAGAGTGGCAGTTGAGGCCAGGTCCTGGAATGGAAACTCCCTGAGGGAAGAGGCTGTGAGTTGTTCCTTCTGTATATCTGGCAACCGGCACCCGAAGAGGCATTCAATAGGCTTTGGTGATTTGTGAATGTACCAAGGATCAGAGCTGGCAAAACCCCAAGTCCCAGTAGGCGACAGGAGACTGGCGGGTTCCTCAGCCGCCTTCTTCCCAGTCACCCATCCGGCAGGCACTCCAGTACTCTTTCTCCATCATCTGTCACTCGGCACTCGTCCCTTCTCAGCGGGTCTGCCCGGCACATCCCAATCGATTTGCTCGGCCATCTCGCGCCTGCGCCTTTAGATTGTCAGTCGGCAGCGGCGTGGAGATCGCTGGGAGCGTGGCTACCAGCTGCGAGCTGAGGTAAGTCTGTGGCTTCGGTCCGCGAGGCCGCGCGCTAACTGGCTGATCCAGGTGAGCAGCGCGGTGAGGGCTGGAGACCCCTCCACTTCTGAGGGAGGCGGGCTCGCGGAATTGGGCCCAGGTGGACCCTGAAGAGTAGGCGGGGATGCTGAATCTCGAAGTCTCCAACTCGAATCCCTCCCTGCTCGACCCGGCAGTGGAAGCCTAAGTGTCTGAATTAGAAGGGAGGTTGGGAGCGTGGTTGCCACTAACCTGTGCAGCAGGTGGAGAAACTTCAGTTTCGGGTAGGGAAGGCTCTTCTCGAAGTCACAGCCAATGAACACCAGACCTGGCACCAAACGCTCTTAGCACAATGCCTGTACGCTTCCCATCCTCTAGCTCTTCACTCATTTATCAAATCCACTTTTTGTTTGGGTGCACAGCAGTGCAATAACAGGGAGCAACGCAGTTAAGACCCTTTTCTCAGGCAGCACTCAGTGTGATGACAGGCTAGTTGCAATGCGGTGGTCAGACTTAACTTATTTACAACTGGAGAAGGCCCTGAGTGCGGCGAGGCACGTATGAGAACCAGGAGCACCCCTCTGAAGCTCCGGAGCCTAGCGGCACTCATTGCTTTGATTTCCACCACCCAGAATCATGGCATTGACACTGACACGTCTGACAGTTTCCCTGGTATGTAGTTAATGTGCATAACAGTTATTGCTTTCTAGGTTGTCTTCTTCACCTAGAGACTCATTGAGAGCAGGGACCTCAGACCCCAGCGACCTAGGTTCTAATGCCTTTCATGGACTGTTGGGATCTTCATTCCACAAACATTGAGGACATCACATCTGACTAGGAGTACAGTGATGACAACATACAGTCCCTGGCGTTGGGAGGCATTGAGTGTCACACTTAGACATTTAAACATACATGTGCAAGGAAGCCTGTAAAGGCTGAGATAATATGTACATGGTAGAGTGAAAGCACATAGGAAAAAGGAATCTGTTCTGCAGAAATGTGGGAAGGGCTAGGAACAGTTTCTTAGGCAAGATTATTTGGGAGGAGAGTGGTATTGAGGCATTGATTGAACCCAGGACCTTCACACTAGGCTACATCCCCAATCCTTTTGGAGTTTTACATACCCCCACGTAGTATTTAGAGACAGGATTTTGCTGAGTCATAGATTGTTTAGGCTGATCTTGAACTTGTGATCCTCCTGCTTCAGTATTACAGAGTGCTCATCAGGAATGGGTCATGATGATTCTTTTCTTTTTAGACAGGGTTGTCCAGTTCAGGCTGGCCTTGACCTTACTTTGTAGCCCAGTCTGGTCTCAAACTTACAGTAATCCTTCTGCCTCAGTGTCCCAAGTGCTGGGATTATAAGCATGAGCCACCATGCCCAGTGGCAAGATGATTCTTGCACTGACTCTTAAAGTTTAATAATTGATTTCTAGGCACAGAGAAAGGCAATTTAGGGCACAGTGATGTGCACCTATACTTCCCCTCCAGCTACTTCAGATGCTGAGACAGGAGGACCACTAGAGCCCAAGAGTTTGAGGTTGTAGTATGCTACACCCAGAGGCTGTCTGTCCTAAGTTTGACATGAGTATGGTGCTGTAAGGGAGCAAGGTCCCACCTGGCTGCATTTGCTGATCAGTGGAATACTGGCTGTACTTCAGCGTGGGCAACTCAGTGAGACTCATTCTCTCTCTCCCTATTATTTATTTATTTATTTATTTATTTGTTACTGGGGATTGAACTCATGACCATGGGCTTGTCAGCCAGGCACTTGTGCTGCTCAACTAAACTCCCAGGCCAATTTTTTTTTTTTTTTTTTTTAGACAAGGTCTTTCGGTATAGTGCATACTGGCTATAAGCTTACTGTGTAGCTCAGGCTGGCCTTGAACTTGCGGTCCCCAGCTCAACTTCCCAGAAGCTGAGATTACAAGTATGCACTACTGTGCACTCAGCTTCAAGACTCTGTCTTTAAAAAAAAAAAAAAAAGTGCTGTGATCAGAATTTTGAAACAGGATGGTTCCATTGGTGTAGAAGGCTTTCCATGATCAGTTTATATCTAATAATATCAAACAGTCAACAGTGCATATGAGGGGAATGGATATTATTTTGTGGGCTTTATGTAGAATAACTTTGTGTGTATGTGTGTGTGCATGTCTGCATATGTTAGGCAAGAGTGCTACAAGTGAGCTATACCTCCAGTACTCATTTAATCTTACGGCTCAATGAAATAGAAGCAGTAATTATTCCTCTTATAAAATGAAAAAAGCCAAGGCGTAAAAAGTTATGTAGCTTGCCCTAGTTCACATAGCTAATAAATGGTAGAGTTAGAAGTTATGCCCAGGAAACCTTGCTTCAGATCTGTGAGTTTAACCACCAGGCTGCCTTCCTAAAAACTGAGAATGCTGTTTTAAATACCAAGCTCCTGGTAAAAATACTTGTGAGGGACCAAGCCAGAATCCAGACTCAATCTTTTGGCTCTTTTTTAAGAGTCCACTGCTCTTTTCATAATGACATCAAATATGATGGGAGTTAATGCCAAAGTGAAGATTAAATTGCATTCTGAGGCAGTATCTGCTGAAATTGAAATGACCATATCCTTAAGTTTTGAAAGTTGTTCAGGAGCTTTCACTTTGTACCTTGGGTATACTGGGTGTTTGTTTGTTTGTTAGTTTTGAGTAGGGTCTCACCATTGTAGTTCAGGCTGGCCTTGAACTCAATCTGTAGCCCACATTGGCCTCAAACTCAGAGTGATCCTCCTGCCTCAGCTTTGCCAGTGCTAGAATTACTGGCATGCACTACCAATTTACCCCTCTCCCCTTTACCAAGGATGAATCTGAGACTTTACATTGGTGAGAGTGTGGTAAAGATATTTATACTGCAGCAAAGGAGTTTTTCTTACTTTGGTAACTAAAGTTGACAGTGATGTATCTGATATAAATGGGTTCTAGTAATGTAAGTAAAAATGGGTTAGAACTGTATCTTTTGATTGTTCTTATATGTTTTTTTCCTGTTAATTGTCTTTTTCTGTACTTGCAGTTTATAAATAATGGAATTTCAAGCAGTAGTGATGGCAGTTGGTGGGGGATCTCGGATGACAGACCTGACATCCAGCATTCCCAAACCTTTGCTTCCAGTTGGGAACAAACCTTTAATTTGGTACCCACTGAACCTGCTTGAGCGTGTTGGATTTGAAGGTGAGCTATGACAATGAGATACAGCCATAAAACTTTTAGGATGTTGGAGCCCAGTGATTTGTCAGCATTATGAGAGTAAACAGGATGAATGAGAAAAAACTGACATTTTTGTTTATTTATTTATTTATTTTAAAGAGAGTAAAATCAAAGAAAACAGAATAAAGCTAATCAGAACAGAACAATGAAATAGGAAATCAACAATGGCTACCATAATGTCTCTTTATTTTCTTCAAAATAGTTGTCCATACCATTAGTCATAATAAAATCAAACAAAACTAAACAGAATAAAACCAATCAAACACAAGAATGAAAGTGTATTTTAGGCTGGGGATTTAGCTCAGTGGCGTAAGCACCTGCCTGGCAAGCATGAGGTCGTGAGTTCAATCTCCGGTACCAAAAAAAAAAAAAGTGTATTTTAAAGAGAATAAAACCAAGCAAAATAAAACAGAATAAAGCCAATCAAAACAAAATAGTGGAAGGGATACAAGATTTCAAAACAGAATAACAGGAAATCAACAATGGCTACCATAATGCCTCTTGTTATCTTCAAAATTGCTGCCCATACCATCAGACATTGTAAAATCAAACAAAACAAAACAAAATGAAACCAATCAAAACAGAACACTGAATATAACAAAACGATAAAATGGAATAAAATAAGACAGCATATTGGATTTCAAAAACAAGACGTAAGGAAATCCCCTATATTTGCTATAGTGCATATTGTTATCCTTTTAATAAAGTCTCAGACTACTGCCTTAGGCCTGCAAAGTCAATGAAACAGTAGAAGCATTAAGTTGTTTTGGTACCTCAGATGCTATCAACTCGGCCTGTCCTCTGAATCAGTTGGTTGCTTATGGGGCGGGAAAGGGTGTTGTTGTCTCCCAGCTTGCGTGCCAGTTGGCTCATGAGAAGGGTGAATTGGCTTCGTTCTTGTTATTCCTCCCAGGCCCAGCGTAACTTCTTTCTTGGCATCTTTAAATTAAGAACATAGAAATACATTTTCTCTATGTGAAAAAATAGTGCTAGTGCTGTTATACAGCTGATCTCCATAATAATCCAAGATGAACCTTGTAAGGATATCAGAAAGAACATATTGAGAATCTCAGTGCCTCATAATTGATACTTGCTGAGAATGTGCTATATGCTAGATAATATATGAAGCATGAGATTACAGAATTGAAAAAAACAGCTCAGATCTTGACTTCTAGAACCTTAACTGTAGTTATGGGAAGAGTTTTTTAGTTTTTGCTTGAGTGGCTAAATAGACAATGTTGCTAGTAAGTAGGGAAAGGAATATGGGACCGAGAAAATATTTGAACAAAGATAATGAGTTCAGCTTTGGCCCATTGAATTTGAAGTGTCCTGTAGTTAGGTAGAATAAATGAAAATACCAGTTTGGTTTAGCAGATAAGGATGCCAGCACCTGGGGCCTAGTCTTTTGATTCTGTGTTCATTCCACTAAGAGTTGCCTTCCTGAAACAGACTTATAACTATTTCTGTGTAGTAGTCTATGTTACACTGGTGTCAAGAGATATATTTTATTTTTATTTTTTGAGACAGGGTCTTACTATGCATTTCAGACTAGCCTTAAAGTCATTATGTAGTCCAGGCAGGCCTCACATTTACAGCAGTCCTCCTGTCTCACCCTCTTGAGTGCTGAGATTATAGGACATGCACTACTATGTCTGGCCAAGAGATATATTTTAGAGCTTAATCTCAAAGATGAAGGAGATTGTGGCATACCTTAATATACTTTAAAATATCTTACTTTGCTTGTCATCTATAATTTTTGGTACTGGGGATCGAACTCACAACCTTGCACTTACCAGGCAAGTTCTTGAGCCGCTGAGCTAAATTGCTGGCCCTGTCATCTGTAATTTTTACTTTTTTTTTTTTTTTTTTTTGTGGTACTGGGGATCGAACTCATGACCTTGTTTGTGCTTGCCAGGCAGGCGCTTATGCCACTGAGCTAAATCCCTGGCCCTGTAATTTTTACTTTTACAATATCTAGTTTACATTGGAGAGTTGCCTTTTGTGATATATTTAATATCTATTATGTGGGAAACTTTCTTTTCTTTTTTCTTTTTGGATTTGTTGAGATAGGGTCTCGCTTTGTAATGCAGGCTGCTCTTGAACTCACTGTCTAGCCCAGGCTGGTCCAAGTTTGTGGCAGTCTTTCTGCCTCAGCCTCCTGAGTGCTGGGATTATAGGCGTGCGCCATTGTGCCTGGTTGGAAAACTTTTTCTCTCACTGAAAATCACTCAGAATTGGTGGGGTGGGGATGGAGAGGTGCTGGCTTCTAAATATTGGACTCTGAACTTATGCCTGTGTTCTTTATTCTTCATTGTTAATGGCTTTATAGGAGGAAGTTAGCTTTTGTTTCCTTTTACACAAAAGAATATTTGGTGTTTTGAACAGGATCTTGCTGTGTAGCCTAAGCTACCTTCAAATGTATTGTAATCCTCATGCCTCAGCTTCCCAAATTCAGAGATTACAGGTAGTACCACCACACCTGGCTCACAAAGAAGACTCTTAACCTAGTTAGTAGATGAGACTGTATTTGCAATTATTACCATCACTTTATCTACTGTACCTACCCTGTCCTTACCAGCCTGTGGAAATTTTACTTTCTCTTCAAAATCCCAAACAGCATTAATCAGTGTGTCCTCTGTGCTTCCATCATGTTTCATTTCTCTATTTTAGCACTTTGGGGCTTTTTTTTTTTTTTTTTTTTTATACTAGGGATGGAACTCACAACCTCACACTTGCCAGATATACACTTTTGCCACAGAGCTAAATCTCCAGCCCTATTTTAGCACTTCTTAAGGACTGGTTTTTTTTTTTTTTTTTTTTTTAGTTTTTAGGGTTTTTTTGAGGATAAAACAGTAAAACGAATCAAAACAAACCAATATAAAGAGATAAAGGACTTCAAAATCAACAGTAGTTACCATAATGCCTTTTGATGTCTTCAAAATAATGCAGATAATGACATAGTAAAAGTCAAACAGAACAGAACATAATAGAAACAATAAAAACAAAGCAATGAATGCAATAAAGGACTTCAAATCAAGCCAACAGTAAATCCAAAATTTCTACCATATTTTGCTATCTTTGAAATAACTACTTCTGCCATCGGATTTGACATAAAACAGAGAATAAAACCCAGCCCAACAAAACAATGGCAACAATATAGAACTTCCAAAACAAGACCATAGGAAATCAACAATGGCTGCAGTCCTTTGCAGAGGATCCTGGAGAGGATTCTCTGAACCTATGATCAGACCACTGGCCCAAGAACTGCAATGTAGTGAAATAACAAAGCACCACAGGTATCCAATTGCATTTCACCTCCATAGCTGTCATCACAGCCTGTATTTCTCTGGATAAGCTGGTCACTTACAGCAGTTGGGGGCCTGGGGGATTGGTACTTCTTGTTTGCTAGCCTGCACGCTGGAAGGGCCAGGGTTTTAGCTGTTCCACTCTGGCAACGGCCTATGTATGACACTGGTTCCCAGACTGGACTTGCTTGTTGGTGTGGCCTGGTTCTTCTACCCCTGCTTGTGAGTGGCACTGACTCACGGGAAGAGGCTGGGATCTCCTTAAGGACTATTTTATACTATAGGTAATAGCATGAGAGACTTTGTGATCTTCCTGTGAGCAGGGACTGTACCTAATTAATCTTTGTAATATAGTATCAGCATTTTACATACAGTATGCACTAGAGAAATTTTTGTTGAACTCCAGTGCATGGCCTACTTTTATGAAGTCTTTCTTAGCAAATCATTTCTATGTCTAATATCTGCATTTTATGTGTCTTGAAAATAGAAACCATGTTGAATTCTTTTCTGAATTCTCAGTCATATTTTTCCTTTCTATATTATATATAGTCCATATATTAATGTTTGTTGGATAAATCAGTGACTAATTGGAGCGAGGAAGGAAGAAGGAAGGAATGAAAGTTAAATGATTTAAAAGAAAGAAGAGGAAGTAGAAAGAAAAAGTGATTGCAGTGAAAAGGAGGGATAATCGTGATTTAGAAAACTATCATGAGAATTATTAGAGATAGAAATTCAAACTCAGTGACATTTCACTGTAGATCCATATCAAAACCCCAAATTTTTTGACTTTAGTTAATAGCCAAATGGATAAGATAAAAATATATTTCTGGAAATTTGCCTTGTTTTGGCTCCTGGTGATCTGAATGAAATAGTAGTTGTTACTTTATAGTAAGTAGTGATAACTCTTTTGTTTGTACTGAAGATTTAAAATGTTATCTCGTGGCCCTGAAGCAAGGCCAGCGGATCGCTATAGCTGCTGGTTTCAAACAGGAACCTAAAGAGAATTCTTTCTGTGGTCTGTTGGCCATTTCAGAACTTTGGAAATGGAATGGTCAATTCATCAGAAAGAAATAGCAGGTGAGTATGGCAGACTTTAGGGGGCCTGCAGGGGAGAGACCCTGGTGCCTCGGGACCTGTACCATGTGGTTGACTCGGGGTGCCGGGAGAACAAGGAGCTCCTCCCCTCTCTGGGGGGCAGCTGAGAGTGTGGCCGACTTTCGGCCGCCCGAAGGAGAGAGACCCTGGCACATCAGGACCTGCACTGTGCAGTTGACTCGGGGTGCCAGGGGAACAAGGAACTCCCCTCTCTGTGGGCAGCTGAGAGTGTGGCAGACTTTTGGCAGCCCAAAGGAGAGAGACCCTGGCACGTCGGGACCTGCACCATGCGGTTGACTCAGGAAGCTGGGAGAACAAGGAGCTCCACCCCTCTGGGGGCGGGTGAGAGTGTGGCAGACTTTCGGTGGCCTGAAGGAGAGAGACCCTGGCACATCAGGACCTGCACTGTGTGGTTGACTCAGGGCACCGGCAGAACAAGGAACTCTTCCCGTCTCTGGGGGATGACTGTGATCCTGCCTGTGTGTGGGCTGAGAATCAGACATCTCATGTCGTCCTGTCCCCTGTCCCCCTGCCTAGCAAGTGGGAGCCAGTGAACTACACATCATGTGAAAAGATTGGCTATGTTATTTAGTATGAGCTCTCCGTATGCAAAGATAAGGACAACCATTTGGAAGAAAACACGAGACAATATTACAGATAGTGAAGCTCTCTGGTTGTCTAGCTTTGACATTTATGCTTTGACATTTATGCTTTCTTATGTCCCATTTATGCTTTCTTATGTCCCATTCTGTTATGTTTTGTTGTGTTTAATTTTACTCCCTTTTAAAATTTAAAAAAAAATTTTAAAAAATGTTATCTCATTTGTATGTTTTGTGAAGTGGCCTTATGAATTCTTTTTTTTTTAATTTAAAGTGAAAAAAACAAACAAAACAAAACAGAAAAAAGGGTAGCAACAATACAGAATTCCAAAGGAGAAAAAGAAAAGAACAAAAAAACACTAAAAGTCACTACTTGACAAATTACATACTGTCATCTTGGAAATAATTGTTCAAGTTACAAAATTAAAGCATACAGAGTAGACATTCAAACAGTGAGACTGTTGGCCTTATACATTCTTTTTACTATTTTTTTTTCTTCTGTTTTTTGTTTTTTCAATCAGTACCGGGGACTGAACTCATGACTGCACACTTGCAAGGCAGGTACTTATGCCGCTGAGCTAAATCCCCAGCCCTGGCCTTATGCATTCTTTACATCCACAAAAAAGTGTTGTGTAAAATATTAATGTAGATACTAATTACACAAACTCGAGTTTTCTTTGTAACATTGATTTACTAGCTGTGCATTCCTGAGTAAAGATAGTCTCTTTTGGTCCAAAGTTCTTCATTTTTTTTAAACATTAATTTATTTTTTATAAGTACATTTTTACAATGTATAATAATCACATTTGTCATGGGGAGTTAGTACATGCACATGATACATCTTAACTCATTTTTTCATCCCCTTTCCTTCCTCTCCTTCCCCCCTCTCCTGCCATTGCTTTTGCTATTCTGTCTTTTGTTACATATAAATTTTATTTTTTTCCATATGAATTTTAGAATTGTTTTTGGTAGTTCTCTGAAGAATGACGTTGGTATTTTGATTGGGATTGCATTAAATCTATATATCAGTTTTGAAAGTGTGGACATTTTGACAATATTGGTTCTGCCAATCCAGGAAAGGGAGTATCTTTCCATTTTTCTGATGTCCTCTTTAATCTCCTTTGTCAGGGTTTTTATTGTAGAGGTCTTTCACCTTCTTGGTTAGGTTAGTTGTTGGGAGCTGATGAGCTAGTGATCATTTACAAGTATGAAGCTCAAAGCACAAGTGCCAGAACAGGAGCGCCCCAAGGGCACAGAGCACCTGAGAAATGCCTTGGGTGCGTGGAGTGCTGGAGGTACATACCTGTTTATAATTGTTATCTCTTCTTATTGAATTTTTCCCTTATCCTTCTTTGCCTGTTCTGATTAGTTTTGGCTTGAAGTCCACTTCATCTGAAAATAAGGTAGCTTCTCCTGCTTGTTTTGGGGATCTCATTACATAGAATATTGTTTTCCATTCTTTGATATTTAGTCTGAATTTCTTTTTGGATTCAGTGTGTTTCTTGTATGCAGCATATCATTAGGTTTTGTTCCTTGTTCTAGTCTGCCAATCTTTTGGCAGGGTACTTGAAACCATTTATATGGGGAGTTATTACTGAAGGTATGGACTTGTTCCTGGTATTGCATTATTTTTTTGTTGCTGGTTTACTTTTTTCCCCTTCTGCTTAACTTTATCCTGCCTGGTATATTGATTCAATTAGACTTTTTGGCATTGTTGACTGTATTGTCTCTTTCTGGCATATCCTTGAGAACTATGCTGCTTTGATGGTCATAAAATTTTTAAGGTGCTGTTTGTCATAGAAAATACCTTATTTCTTTTTGAAAGCTAATTTTGTAGGATATATAAGTCAGGGTTGGAAGTTTTTTCTTTTAGAACTTAAAAACAGTTCATTCCAGGCTGGGGATGTAACTCAGAGGCACAGTGCCTGCCTGGCAAGTGTGAGGTCATGAGTTCGACTGCTGGTACAAACAAAACAAAACAAAACAAAACAAAACAAAACACCTCATTCCAAAATTTTCCTGGCCTTAAAAGTTTGTGTCAAGAAATCAGCTGGAGTTTTGATGGGTTTACCTATATAAGCAATCATTTTTTTTCTCTAACAGACAGGTGCTTGTGCCACTGAGCTAAATCCACAGCCCAAGATTTTTTAAAAGATCTTTAAGATTCTGTCCTTATGTTCAATTTCTAGGATATTGACTATGATGTGTCATGGAGAAATTTTTTTTTTTTTTTTTGGTCACAGCTATTTGTGGAGTTTTACATGCCCAATTTACCTATATATTTCTTTCTCCATACTTTGATTTTTTTTTTTTTTTGTACCAGAGATCAGACTCATGACCTTGCTCCTTCTAGGGAGTGCTTCCAGGGAGGTGCTTGTGCCACTGAGCTAAATCCCCAGCCCATATTCTCCCTATTTTGTAAGTTATCCTGAATTATTTCTGTGAACAGGTTTTTTTTTTTTTAATGCCATTTGTGGTGTTTTCTGATTTTTCACTAATTTCAGTTAATCTTAATCTTTTTTGTGTCATCTAGCAGCTGTTGGGCCCATTTTTCATGTATTCTCTTGTTTTCAAGGCATCTCAGAGTAGTTGGTTACTAATATCCCTGGTAGCCTGTCTGCTGGTTTTGACACTTGGTTCTTACATTGATCACTTCTGCTGCCCATCTTTTGTGGTCTTTTTTTTTTTTTTTTTTTTTGGTACCAGGAATCAAACTCAAGACCTCACACTTGCCAGGCAAGCGCTGTGCCACTGAGCTATATGCCTGCTCTTTATACTTTCAATAAAGTTTTTAATTTCTTGGATTTTTTGAGTAACTTTCATGGAGACAAATTCTTTGCTTAACCGGTCATTTATGTTTTGTATTATTTGTGCAGCTTATTTAGTTTTTTTTAATTAGTGTCTTCTGTAAATTTGCTGATCATTTTATTGAGCTTACTGAGCATGTTGTTGATCTTTTAAAAAATCTCAGGCCGTGGAGTTAGCTCAGTGGCACAAGCATCTGCCTGCAAGCATGAGGTCATGAGTTCGATCCCCAGTACCAAAAAAAAAAAAATTTCTTTTTATCTTTTCAAATAATTCAGCTGTGTGACATTTTGTTGTTGTTGTTTGGCTTTTTTGGTACCAAGGATTGAACTCACAACCTTGCACTTGCCTGGCAGGCACTTAGGCCACTGAGCTAAATCCTGGGCAGCTGTGTGACTTTTGATTTCTTCTCCCTTGAGGTTCCCATGGATGAGCTTTGGAGGAGTTGGGAGTTTTTAGAGGCATTTTGTTGTCTTTTCTTATGTTTCTATTGTGGTGGTTGCGTGGTGGGGTGTGTGTGTGTGTATGTCAAGGGTGCAAATGTTTATAGTAGGAAGTCTTTGTTGCTAGTATGGAGATGTCTTTAGGTAATGTCTACTTTACTGTCCACTTTTGCCTCTCTCCCAAGATTCTACCACCACTGTTAATGGGGCGAGGTGGGGGAGATAATAGCTTATATCTAAATGTCCCCCAAAGTCTCATGTAGTCATACATAGGGCTTTTCAGAGGTAGCTGGACCTAGCATGTGCGGTGCTGTGACAAAGGCTGAAATGCTAAGAGTAAGGGTATGAGTGTTACCTGACCTAAGAGTGGGTAGCCGGGATAAGACATGAGACAGAAAGGTTTGTGTTTTGTCCCTTGCTGGCTATTGCCATGCTGCTGTCTGCTTCTGTCTGCCCTGCTTTATTAAGAACTATTTCTCCTCTGTGATGCCTCTCTGGGGTGCTACCCTGTCATGGAGCCAGCCAACTATGAACTGAAACCTCTATAAACTGTGCCGAATAAACCTTTCTTCCTTTAACTTTGGGTGTTGGGTATTTTTGTCTCAGCAGTGAGACAAGTAACAGGTTCAAAGTGTAATTTTGCATCACCCAGTTCTTTAGGAATGAACTGCAGTGGTATTAATGACACAAAGGCAATCCATACATAGGCATGCAGAGAATATCCATTATGCCACCCTAGCAATAGGAACTAAACCAGCTACATTTTACATGTTAAAGACATACTGGATATTGACGTACCGTAAGAATCAATAATCTACTACCTTTAATTATAGAAAAAAGTCTAATTATAGTGTAAATGCTAAGACAAACCAAATATTGATATGCAGTAAATATCTACTAAATGCAACAAAAATACTTTCATTAACAACAATAAAAAATAATGTAATAGCAGAGTTAACTGTAAAGATTAATAAGGTTTAATGGTTTATTAATAAAGATAGATTATAGTTTCATTAGTAAAGTAAAGATTAGAAAAGATATGGGGAACAAGATAATAAAAGAAAAATTTGAAAAATTAAGCAATGGAAGATAAGGAGGAGAGAAGCGATAAAAGATCCTATTAAGCAATGGAAGATGAGGAGAGAAACGATAAAAGATACTATTAAGGAGTAAAAGGTAACAGAAAAGAACAATTAAAAGAAGAAAATAGAAGAATTTTTTAAAAGAAAAAACCCCAAGCCCCAGAAAACCAATGAAGGAGAAAGAAAAAGGAGTCCGAAAAACAAATTCCTCTGTATTTTTTTATACTGTTATCTTTTCCAGAGCTGGGAATTGAACCTAGGGCCTTATATATACTAGGCAAGTATTCTACCACTAAGCTACATCCTCAGCCCTCCTCTGTATTGTTTAATGAATAGTTTCTTGCCAGGACCTGCAGTTTTGAATCCAGCAAGTCAGTATTCTAACTTTATGACCTGTGGTTCTGTGAGGGGCCCCCTTGTTCTGGAAGCCTCTCTGTCTGCTAACCCCAGGCTGTGGGAACTGTCTAAACCAAGAAGTAAAAAAAAAAAAAAAAAGCCATGAAGTATTGCTGTGACCCAATGTGGCAGCTGAGGTTCTTGGGGTTAAAGACTGTGAGAGGATGAGAAAAATAAAAGACAAAACTGGGGTCAGGTGGAGCACTTATCCTCCTGATGGGAGGAAAGGAAATGCTCAACCACTCTAGCACATTTATTATACCCTCCACAGAAGAATGTCAGTTTCAACCCCACCACTTAGCAACTTGTTTTCCTGGCAGGCCTGGGCCTCTTGCTTTCTTGGTGCTGGAACAACTTGTTTACATAGCTTGTTTTGGTCTCTGTTTTTTCTGGGCTAGCCTTGCTTTAGCCCCACACTTGATCGATCTCCAGTGTTAACGGCTCCCTACAGAGTGTCCTGCTCATGTTGGTAGATGGGAAAAGCAATCAGACTTCTGATCTGGATTGGATACAGGCATCAGGATGAGGAGTCAGCAGATCACGTACTTGATGACCAGCACTTTCAAACTCAGCTACTTCTGAAAGCCACACACCCCATGCCTTGCTTCTCATCACAGAAGCCAGTGCCCTGTGTCCTTGCCAGCCTGAGCTTAAACCTCTCAGGTGGCCTATGTCCAGCCTGCTCCTGCTCTGTGTTTATCGCCTGTGGCTGCCTCTTACCCCATCACTGTGGGAGGGTTAAACTGGGAACCCTGAAGTAAAGTTGTTTTGTAGTTGTTTTGTGGCTCCATCTTAATTAATTAACCCCTTCTGAAATGACTCTTGAGTAAACACTTTGGCCATATGGTAACTATTGCATTGGATTTCTTCTCCAACTCTATAGCCTGCCATATGGAAGGAGTTACTTTTAAAGTAAAACCCCACACTGGTTTTTGGTGGTGGTGGTGGTTTTATTTTTGGTGTTTTTGAGGTAGGATCTCACTGTGTATTGCAAATTGGCCTTGAACTTGCTTATGTAGCCCAGGCTGGCCTTGAACTCATGGTAGTTCTCCTGCCTGATCCTCCTGAATGCTGAGATTATAGGCATTATGCCTGGTCCCACACTGTGTTTACAGTTTACTATAGCTGTGGGCTTTTCTTAGGACTAGCACTGCTGGCCATGTGGGCTGACATTGTGTCTGCAGAGACAGGTTTCCCTCCCTGGGAGCCAAGATGAGTTTCCAGACTGCTGCGTTTGTTTCTTTGCATTGGTCTTCTTTTCTCTAGCTTCTCTATATTTTCTAATTTTCTTTTTAATTCCCCCTTAATTCCCAGAGATTGATCTCTCTCTCTCTCTCTTTCTTTCTCTCTTTTTTTTTTTTTTTTCTTTTTCTCTTCCATCAAGTCGTTATTTTGCAGGTGTCTGAATTCTGGTTCTTAGAGAGATTGTACTTTACTGCTGATCACTTTTCCAGCATTGTGGTCTCCCTAAAGTTCCTCATTTTTAAAGTGAGATGGTTTAAAAATTAATCAGGATAATATGAAACACATTGAAAGGACACACATCCCATAGAAATAGTGAAACTATTGTCTAAATTAATAAATTTTTGCATTTTCCTTCTTTTTTTCTCCATATATGGTAGAAGTCATTGTGGTTACAACCAAGGATGTCCAAAAGGCTTTAAGTGCAGAATTCAAGATGAAAATGAAGCCAGATATTGTGTGTATTCCTGATGAAGCTGACATGGGAACTGCAGATTCTTTGCGCCACATATATTCAAAACTTAAGGTAAAACACTATTTCTTAACTTTTATTATGTTTGAATAATATCTTATTTTCCCAGTGCATTACAGTGTGTAAAACATTTTTTTAAAATATGTTTTTAGGGCATAGTGGCACACGCCTATAACCAACCTCACACTCAGGAGGCTGAGGCAGGAGGATCTCCACAAGTTCAAGGTCAGCCTAGACTACATAGTGAGTTCCAGGCCAGCCTAAACTACATAGCAAAACCTTGTCTCAAAAAAAAAAAAGTTTTATCACATATGTTGTTGTATGTGTACTCTTTCTTTTTTTGCATATGTACCGTTAAGCTGCTCTTTGGTTTGATTATTAGCAAAGATTTAGACACTCAGTTGTCACAACCTAGGTAATAATATATCTGTTTCTGTCTCTCTCTCTCTCTCTCTCTCTGTCTCTCTTTTTTTTCTTTTTCTTTTCTTTTTTATACTGGGAATCAAACTCAGGACCTTGTGCTTGCCAGGCAGGCACTGTGCCACTGAGCCACATCCCCAGCTTCTGTTTCTGTTTCTGTTTGTGTTTCTGTTTCTGTCTCTGCCTCTGCCTCTGCCTCTGCCTCTGTCTGTGTGTGTGTGGTGTGTATGTGTGTGTGTGTGTGTGTGTGTGTGTAAGATAGGGCACTTGATTAGCATATGCAAGGCCCCAGTTCACTCCATAGCTCTGGGACAAAAAGGAAAGAAAAAATATAAGGTATACTTCAAAAGTATTTCTTTTTTTTTTTTAATCGGTCCCGGGGATCGAACTCACGACCGCACACTTGCAAGGCAGGCACTTATGCCGTTGAGCTAAATCCCCAGGCCTTTTCAAAAGTATTTCAAAAAATTCCACTTATGTAAAATTTATGAGCAAGCAAAATTGATATATAGTGATGGAAGTCAGAGCAGCAGTTGATTCTGCAAGTGGGAAATTGGAGAGAAGCAGGAGTTTTAAACAACTTTACAAATTTCCGATTTGGTAATATTTAAAATATTAGAGGCTATGCACAGAATAGTCTTTTCATAGTTTATGTTGCACATCTTTTTTTTTGAGACAGTGTCTCACTGTGTAGTTCAGGCTGACCTTAAACTCACAGTTATTCTCCTGTGTACTGGGATTATAGGCATGCATCACTACACCTGGTTATAGGAATTCTTTATATAATCTAGTTGCTGATCCTTTTTTTTTGAGACATAGTCTGGCTGTGTAGTTCAGGCTGGCCTTGAGCTCACTCTATAACCCAGGCTGGCCTCAAATCCTCAATGATCATCCTGCCTCAGTCTCCCTAGTGCCAGGATTGCAGGTGTTTGTCACCATGCCTAATCTGACTTCACTTTTTTAATGGTTTCTTCTGATGATCAGAAGTTTTAAATATTGATGAAATCCAAAATACTGATTTTTTTTTCTTTTATTGCCTTTTGTGTCCTATGAAATTCTTGGTTTATCTAAAGTTTGTGAAGATATTTTGTTTTGTTTTTTTGAGACAGGGTCTTGTTATGATCTTCAGGCTTGCCTTAAACTCACTTGCCCAGACTAGCCTCAAATTTGCAATGATCCTCTTGCCTCAATCTGCTGAGTGCTGGGATTACAGGAATGTACAGGAATGTACCACTATACCCAACTCAAGTTGTTCTTTTACTTTACTTCTAAAAACAAGTTATAATTTTAGCTTTTTCATTTAGAAATATGGCCTTGTTTGATTCAGTCTTTTTATAATGTGAGGCAGAAATAAAAGTACCTTTTTTGTCAGTACCGTTTGTTTTAAAAACTTTCCCCCACTGAATTGTACTTGTGTCTTAGTTGAAAATTAGTAATGGTATTTGTGTGGTCTATTTTGTCCTGTTTGGTTCCACTGGTCTACTATGTTTATCTTTATAGTACCACACTGTCTTTAATTATTTTAGTATGTCATGAAATCAGGTAGTCTAAATCTATCAAGTTTGTTTTCCTTTTCCTTTTTCGTGGTACCAGCAATTGAACCTGTAACCTCATACAAGGTAGGCAAGGGCTCTACCACTGATCTATATTCCCTAGCCTCTAACTTTATTTTAATGCAGGGTCTGGTGAAGTTGCCCAGGTTGGCCTTCAACTTGTGATTTGCCTGCCTCGAGTAGCCGATATTACAGGCATGTGTCACCACAGCTGATTTGTTTTCTTTTCTTTCTTCAGATTATCTTGACTTCTATTTCATGTAAATTTTAGAATCAGCTTGTCACTTTCTACTAAAAAGCTTTCTAGGCTGTTGAATGGAAGTGCTTGAATGTATGAAGATTTGAGAGATCTTGAGACACAGTACCAACACCCACAGCTTATGGGAGTTCAGTTCTGCTCACTGTTTCAGGCTGGACTGGGCCGGGGTCGGAAACATGGCAGAAGGGTCCAGCAGAATAAAGCTGCTTAGTGCACACTGGCTGTGAGGCAGAGCAGGGGACAGTACCAGCAGGGAATGGGCAAGGGGCCAGATAATGGAGTTAAAAGTCTTAGCTCGATGACCCACCCAGACACCCTGGAAGTGTGCATATGTGGTGCTGGGGATTGAACACAGTGGGTGCTGAGCTACATCCTATGCCCTTTTTAAAATCTTTGAGACAGGGACTTGCTGAGTTGCCTAGACTGATCCAACTTGGTATCTTTTCTCCTCAGCTTCTTCACTTAGCTGGGATTACAGTTGAGGACCACATGTTTCATCTGTATATCTGTCTTGTTTTTTTTTTTTTAATAATTTTATTTAAAGAGAAAAAAACAAAACAAAACAAAACAAAACAAAACAGAATAAAGGGTAGCGACAGTACAGTATTCCAAGGAAGAAAGGAAAAAACAACACCAAAAAAAAAAACCTAAGAAATTATTACTTGACAAATTACATACTGACTTCTTGGAAATAGTTGTTCAAATTACAAAGTTAAAACATATAAAGTAGACATTCAAACAGTGAGACTGTTAACAGCTCTGCTCCACGATCTGACAAAAACAGCAATATGGTCATCCATCTTACCCACTCAAATATACATGTAATTATATCAA
>PVJX010013575.1:0-46585 GCA_004027295.1 Dolichotis patagonum | reverse complement strand
TTTGTTTTTATTAATGTTGTTATATACTGCTGAGACACCACGATAACCGTTGTAGATCACCTTGTATTGCAGTTTTATGTGACTTTTCTGCCTCATGCTTTTCTAGGAATTGTTTTATCTTGCTTTGTTTTGTTTTTCCTGCTAATACAAAAATGATAGATATACATGTAGAGACTCATGCATGTGTAGAGCTTATAAACAGTTTACAAGAACCAACTATATAACACATGTTGAAATAAACAACTACTTTGAAGAAAAAGACACTACAATACCCAGTGCTGATTCCATAATGTCATGATGTGAAGTCCAGCAAAACTATCACTTTTTGTTCAAAGTGATCTTAGCTTGCTTTGCCTTGTTTAAGTTCAACACACATTAAGGTATGGACAGCTGTTTTGAGGAGAATGAGAGACACTATGACAGCCATTCATGACTTCCCTAATGTCTGGTCTTGAAGACCTGTAACGCCCTCCTTGTCCTGCTCAGATCAATTCTATACTAGGTTGTTTCATGTGAATTCCCTATATGTGACAATATGGACAACTATTTGGAAGAAAACAAGAGTCAATATGATAGTGAATATCTCCAATTGTCTAGCTTTGAAATTTATGTCTTACATTGCTTTCTTGTGATCCGCTTTGCTCTGTTTTGTTGTGTTTAATTTTACCCTATTGATATAATTGCATGTATATTTGAGTGGGTAAGATGGATGACCATATTGCTGTTTTTGTCAGATCACGGAGCAGAACTGTTAACAGTCTCACTGTTTGAATGTCTACTTTACATGTTTTAACTTTTTAATTTGAACAACTATTTCCAAGAAGTCAGTATGTAATTTGTCAAGTAATAATTTCTTAGGTTTTATTGTTGTTGTACTTTTCCTTTTTTCCTTGGAATACTGTATTGTCACTTCCCTTTATTCTGATTTGTTTTGGTTTTTTCTCTTTAAATAAAATTATTTTTTAAAAAAAGGGTTGGGACTTCAACACTATAAAAGTTCACAGTGAATAGCTGAAAAAAACTTGATCCCAAAAGGACCTGTCCTGTCCTGCCAAGGGACAGCTGGTGGCTCGGAAGACATAGATGCAGTGGCCACATACAAGAAACGCTGGGTTCAATTGGTATTCTGCTCTCAACCAACTGTGACAGTCCTCACCAAGGACACCCCTCAGGTACTGGTTTCTCGTATGAGTAATTAGTCCAAATCCCTAAGGTACTGGTTTCTCATATGAGTAATTAGTCCATCATAACATTCATTGGATGATACTAACCAGCTGCCCATCCTACTCTGGAAAAGTCTATGACTCAGAAAATAAACTGTAATAGCCAGGCTTGGTGGAGTTGCTCTGAAATCCCAGGTACTTGGGAGGCGAAGGATCAAAGGTTCAAGGCCAGCCTGGGTCACTTAGCAAGACTGGCTCTGAATTAAATTAAGTTAAATTGAAAGGCTGGGGGGGTGTGGGTCAGTGGTAGAGCTCTTGCCTAGCATGTGGGAGGGCCCTGGAGTTTGATCCCCAGCACTTAAAAAGATACAGATCAAACAATGTTGCCTGGACTGTCAAGACTAAAGGTGTGAACTGACAGAGCAACAAACAAAAACCACCATTTTCCAGAGAAGTTGTATGAAATCACCTAAGACATCCTAAACTCTTCATGTTATACTATATACTTAGGTAGTATCATATACACATTCAACTGTAAGTGCTCAGTAAAAAAGAGCAAAAGGGAAAAAAACTACTAGCAATCTGTTTGCCACTCCACCCAACGAGGGTGGTCAGTTCCTAGTAATGACCTCCCTTCCCCAGGATCTTACAGTGTGAGGCTGATGTTGACATGACTGTTTGTATCTCTTAATCCCAAATAAATTACTTCATTTGATGCTCAAGGGAAGAAGTAGGAATATGCTTCAACCCTAAAGGAAAAACTGGTTGCACCCAATTTCCTTAAAGATGGAAAATCAGTCTCCAAAGAATACTGACTGGGCACTTCAGGGGAAACTACTGACCAACCCTACTTGGATTTTCACAGCACCCTCTAACTGTAGAACCAAATACACAGGTAAGGAAAGACTCATTTATAATTACTCTGAGTCAAGAATCCACACCTACACTTATCACCAAGAGGCAATGTCAAGTGAAATTTGTCCCCATACATTTTTATAGTACTTCATATTGATTGATGTGCTTGCATATTAAACTGTGTCTTTAACATACACAGCACCCAAGCAAAGAAGCCTGCACAAACACTGCAGACCCATTGTAGAGGTTGAGTGCAGTAAGAGTGAGTTTCCGGTTTGACAACTTGGGCTCAAATCCCAAAGTTACAGTTCAACCTTTCAGAACCTTAATCAGTAAAATGAAGAGTGTATACACTTCACTTTCCTCTCCTCATTCCACAGGAAGCAGGATAACAAGTTCACATCCTTACTCTATCAATGCTCAAAGCAGAATGTCTTTCAGTTCCATGTTTAAAGGTTCAAGGATATAATTTAACATCTTTTTAAAGAGTTCAAAAACTCAGTCCTTGAGGTTCTCTGCTAAAAGCTTCCAGTTCCTGAAAACATGAAATTCCACTTTCTTGAAGACTCACGAAGTGTGCGCCTGAGACAAACTTCCAGAAGTCAGGCAATGAACAACCCTAGTTGAACATGTTCACACTAGCATTTCCCAAAGCAGGTTTAATGAAATCTTCGGGCATAATTACTAAATCGAACATTCTTAACATACTTTCAGAAATATTGGTTTTGATAAATTAATGTGTAACAAATAATAACAAACTGTTACAGATACTGTAGGATAGGGCACAAGAAACTATTCTTCAAACAAGATTCCGGAATCATTCCTCTGCAGCCTGCCTTGTATTAACATATAGTCTGGTGTCAAAACTAGTTAGGTCATTAGGGCTTTTTTTTTTTAATTCTCAGATTTCAGTTAAGTCTGCCACAAGGACTCCCACAAATGGCTCTTAAAGTCACCTGGCATAAAAGAGAAAGTGGGGGAGGGGTGTCATGTTTTTGTTACAAAACCGATTTATATGAGATTTCACCTTCCCCAAAATCAACTGTCAGAGAATGGTACATATCAAATGCCACACCACCACCTCTGCTGTCACTATCTGTTTTCCTCATGATGGACAGGAGCGTGAGCTAGAGTGAAGCTAGTTAATTGTAAACTACAAACCACAAAAACCAGAAATCTTTTTTTCTCTCAAAACCAAGAAAGCAGCTATTCTGTACCAAAAAGAAAAAACAATGTAATTATCAGCATTTGGGTAATCCTAAAATGTTCCATAGATGAAAAGTTGCTAGCATACCCAGTATTGTGGTTCTTCTAAAAAATTTATTAAGTATTTAATACACTTGGAGTCCTAAAAGTGTGTATAAATTTTGTATTATAACCTACATCCAGAAAACCATTCTTCACTGGTACTTCTTAAAAATATAATTTAAAACAAGCTGCTCAGTTTCATCGACCATTGGGGTCTTTTGTACTGTATCTCTTTGACCATTTTACACAGACAGCTCTAATACTTGCACCTGAAATGAATTCTTAAACCTCTGGAAACTTAGAACATAATACCTAAAGAATTGCCTTAAAAACACTAACATTTAGTATATATTCTGACAGTACTGGACAAAAACCCGGTATTATTTAAAAGAATAAGCTTGTGAATTGCGTGCACACAAGTTACCAAGAGGAATGCTTTGAATAAGAGCTTCAGGCTTTGTAGTTTTCTGAGGAAAATGCACAGAGCCCAGAAGTGTCTCCACAAACCAAGGCTGTGGATCACTGCAGTGCAGTTCGGGTACTCACAGCAGGAGGGTAGGGCCAAGACACCATGGTGGGCACCTCCAAGTTTCATGCTTTCCACTTTGAGAGACCAGTTCCCTAGGACCCCTCCGTCTCATTCGCCGCCTCGCCACCCTACAGCCGGTACACCAAGCACGCTTACCTTTGAGCTCACCTACTTGTGCCCACCCTGCTTTGCGGCCACCTCCATTCCTCCTCACCGTCTACCTCCATCCAGGCGCAAGGACCGGGCCCAAGGAAGATGGTGCCGCGTAGGCGCTCGCCCCCCACCTCCCTACGTTCCCATCCCCACCGCGTCCCCGGAGCCTCGGGTCTCGGGGCGCGAGCAGCTTCCCAGCGCCCTTCCGCCCCTCACCTTCACGAAAGCAATCGGGGTTGTGGTACCTTCGATATCCAGCAGGATCACGGTGACCTCGGAGGGAACCGAGAGCACGACCATCTCCTCACGGCGTGAGCCCGGCTCTGCTCGGCCGGAGCCCAACAAGCACCCAGCCGGGCGGCTGTACAGCCGGGACCGCGTGGGCGGGACGGGGCGGAGCCCACGGGGAGCCTGCGCGCATTGGCCGCTCGCGCCCCGGAGGCGGGAACAAAGGCAAGCTCGGGAGTCGGAGCTCGGCTCGGAAGAGCAAGCGGGGCCGGGGTTGGGGTCGGAACTGGGGCACAGGGGAGGGCACGGGCGGACGGGGCCTCGGGGTGGCTCGTGGGATGCGAGTGTCCCAGGCGCCGCGGTCTCCACTGTACCAGGCCCGCCGCGCCTCGGTCCGAGGCGGGGCGGAAGAGGCTCCGCGCATTCGTCCGCTTCCTGTCTGCGGATCGCGGCGGCGCGGACACAACACGCGTGCGCGCGCCGGCGGCGGGAGGCGGGAGAGCGCGGGCCGCCTTCCTCGTAGCATCCCGCTCGGCGCTGGGCGATAGCAGCCGCTGCCGCCGCGCCGCGCCGGAGAGAGGGCGCCCAAGGCGGGCTGAGCGTTCAGTGCTAAAAGCGGTCCGGACCGACGCCAGGAACAAAGGCTTTCCAGGCAAGAGGGGCTGAGGCCCTGCAACGGCGCGCTCGCGATCGCCGACCCGGACCCACCGCCCTTGCATCTCGCATCCGAGCCTCTGCTCATCCCGAGCCCGCACCCCTTTGTTTGCGGTCCCCGCCGGGAGGCCTACGATGGAGGTCCCACCCCGGCTCGCCCATGTGCCGCCGCCATTGTTCCCCGCCGCTCCCGCGCCCCTGGCCTCCCGCAGTCTTTCCCATTGGCGGCCGCGGGCACCGCAGCAGCTCGCCCCTCTCCTCCCTTCGCTTGCCGCCGGCTCCGCCCGCCAGGGGGCGCGCCGGGCCCCGCGCCACGTCACCGCGCAGCAGCCCTCCCGATTGGTGGGCGGGGCGGCTATAAAGGGAGGGCGCAGGCGGCGCCCGGACCTCTTCCGCCGCCATTTTAAATCTAGCTCTATACAACGCTCCGCTGCCGCCAGCACCCCCGCGACCCGTACTGCGCGCCCGCTCGCCCCTGCCGACGGCTCCGCCACCATGGAGGACATGAACGAGTATAGCAATATAGAGGAGTTCGCTGAGGGGTCCAAGATCAACGCAAGCAAGAACCAGCAGGATGACGGGTACCGCACGCTCCCCCTCTCTGCTCTTCCCCGCCAGCGCGCCGCACGCGCCCGCCGTCCCCAGGAGCCGCGCGCTGCCCCCATTCTCTCCCCCGAGGCGGTTCCCCGCGTGCCCCCCGAGCCATGCAAGCTAGAAAGAGACCGGAAAAGGGGACGTGGCGTGGGGACTCGAGAGGCCGCGGAGGTTGGGGGCAGGGTGGAGAGGGCGGTGGCATCCCGACTGCGCAGGCGCCGCGCCGGGCGGGGGCGGGGCCGGGTCGGCGCGCCTCCTGCCCCAGCTGCTACCGCCTCTTCATTGTGTCCCGGCTGCTCCGCGCGGCCTTGAACGGAGACTTGGGGGGACGTCATATTTGGGGCACTTCAGAAAGACCCATAGCGTTATACAACTAGCTGTTTAGGTGGATCGTTGGCTTGACAGCTGAGGACGCGAGTAAACCGAAGGTGGGAGGGGCCGGATAGGAAGTTTGGCTTTCTGATGCAAAGGAATCTGGCCAGGATCTTTTCCAGAGTTTGTTGGCACCTAGAGTTTGCAGTGTGGGAAGTGTTCTGCTGGCTTGAATTTTGAGGTTCTTGTGGCCCATTGTTCACATATGTCTGTTGAAATGGACTTAAAATTTTTTTCCTTTAGAAAATTGATTTCATGATTTAATTTCAAGACTAAAGTATCATTTCAGCTACACTAAATTTTTATTTCTAGTAAAATGTTTATTGGAGGCTTGAGCTGGGATACAAGCAAGAAAGATCTGACTGAATATTTGTCTCGATTTGGGGAAGTTGTAGACTGCACAATTAAAACAGATCCAGTCACTGGAAGATCAAGAGGATTTGGATTTGTGCTTTTCAAAGATGCTGCTAGCGTTGATAAGGTTGGCGTGTGTTTTGCATTGTTTTTGTGTTTTGTTTGTTCTGAGGTTTTGTATACTGCTGACATTTTTTAAAATTGTTTCCTAGGTTTTGGAACTAAAAGAACACAAACTGGATGGCAAATTGATAGACCCCAAAAGGGCCAAAGCTTTAAAAGGGAAAGAACCCCCTAAAAAGGTGTTTGTGGGTGGATTGAGCCCAGATACTTCTGAAGAACAAATTAAAGAATATTTTGGAGCCTTTGGAGAGGTGCGATGCGATTGTTTACATGTATCCTATGCATGCTGTATTTATAGAATGTGCGTCCCAGATCTAGTTTATGTGATGCTTAATACTTGTTCCTATAGGATAAGGTTGAGTTGCTACTCAAGTGCCTTCTGAACATACCTTAATTGCTGCTTTCTGTATTACAATGAAAATCAGTATCTAATTTATTTTGGCCAAACACTAGGTGTTCTGATTGTGATTGGTGTTCAGTATTGTCATCTCTTGGGTACCAAAAGCTGTTTTACTCTTTGCTTAATGCTTAATACACAGTGAATCTTTTCAGGTTGCTCATAAAGCAGTGCCTTTTCAGAACGCATCTGATTAGCACCTGTGGTATCTAAACACCTTCTGTACCTTTTTACCATTACTGGATGATCTTGACATCTTGAATGTGTGTCTTGGTTGCAGATTGAAAATATTGAACTTCCCATGGATACAAAAACAAATGAAAGGAGAGGATTTTGTTTCATCACATATACAGATGAAGAGCCAGTCAAGAAATTGTTAGAAAGCAGATACCATCAAATTGGTTCTGGGAAGGTAAAACCATTTAATTATATTAAAGAAATTACAGGATTGGAATGAGAAGGAACTACACTGAGAAGAAAAAAATGGTGTGGTGCTAGCACTTCAGTGAAAATCCTGTTTATATTTTCTGTTTATAGTGTGAAATCAAAGTTGCACAACCCAAAGAGGTATATCGGCAGCAACAGCAACAACAAAAAGGAGGAAGAGGTGCTGCAGCTGGGGGACGAGGTGGTACTAGGGGTCGTGGCCGAGGTGAGACTTAACTCTTCTGAAGTGAGTCCATGGTCTAAGCTGCATATTGCTCAGTAACATACATGAGAAAACAAGGTGAAATTTAAACCTGAAACTACTCTTAACATAAACTCTAGCTTAGGAGATGGGTGCTTTCTGGTTTGTTTTTTAATGAGCTCACTGTGGGAAGGATCTTATCTTAAGTTCAGCCCATCGTGGAAGACTTAGTGGGACCCTGTTTTGGAATGCAAAACAGAAAGGGTTAGGGATGTATGTAGAGGAAATAATACCATTGCAAGGTACACCATTACATGTTTTGTTGGGCAAGAGGTTTTGTTTGAACCAGAACAGCCTTCCCATCTTCCACTTTAATGAAAAATGTAATGGTTTTTCCATTAAATTTAGGAAGCTTGAGACTGGGACAATTTTCTGTCCCCATATTTGTAACAACAAAAAACTGAAGTAGGTAGCAAAATTTGTGTCCATTTTGCAGAGTAAGGTATAAGAAAAGTATGGGTTTGTGTTAACATTTGGGGGTCAGAGTTTGTTTCCTAACAATCACTGCATTGTTTCAGGTCAGGGCCAAAACTGGAACCAAGGATTTAATAACTATTATGATCAAGGATATGGAAATTACAATAGTGCCTATGGTGGTGATCAAAACTATAGTGGCTATGGCGGATATGATTATACTGGGTATAACTATGGGAACTATGGATATGGACAGGGATATGCAGACTACAGTGGTAAGAATATTTAATTTACTTTCATAAACTAATGGTATTAAAATCTAGTGTAGAAATACATTCTCACTCTAAAATTGTATGTACAGGTTTTCTACTTACTGTGTGGAGTAGTTTTTGCAACTTACTACAATGTGATCATAGCAATGTAGAGGACAGTAGGTTAATTGCAAAAGAACTGAGACAAGCTGAGTGTAGTTGGCATATGCCTGTCTGTAATCCCATCACCCTGGGAAGCCACAGCACACAGGCCAGCCTGGACTACTTTGCCAAATCCTGTGACAAAAAAATAAAAAGGGCTGAGGGTGTATCTTGGTGCAAAGGGCCCTGAGTTCAGTTACTAAAAGCACTAGAGTGTGTTGCGGTTAACTTACACTGGTTATTAAATACCTTAATACTTTAGTAGTTGGCATGCAAAGTTTATTTTATTTATTTATTTTTTTTTTTTTGGTGGTATTTGTGAAGACACCATTTGATGCAGAAACTTTCTTAGTAGTATCCTTTCATAATAGGTCAACAGAGCACTTATGGCAAGGCATCTCGAGGAGGTGGCAATCACCAAAATAATTACCAGCCATACTAAAGAGGAAGACATTGGAGAAAACAGGTGTGTATAAGTGCAAGAAACCAGTAGAAATGTCTTAATTTAATTTAAAGATCAATAGACAAAACATAAGTAAAAACAAAATATTATGTAGCCTGTTTTTACTAAATTGTTAATTTTTAATTGCTTTATGAGCCTCTTTTGCCTAAAGTGTCTATAGATCTTTAACTTTAAAGTCTTATCTCACCTTTTTTAGTATTACAGAAAAACTTAAGAGTTTTTCTGTTTGCTTTGTGTACCAGGAGGTCTAGAGGAATAATTAAACTTTTTTAGAACTATTAACAGGTAAAGTACTGAAATGGGTACAACTTAAGGAAAACAAGAATGTTGTCTTCTAACTCTGACATTATACCTTGTTTGTACCCGCCAGCGGGAACTTCATTGCAGGCCGTGTGTCACCCTGACCACGTCTATCTCTGGGGGTCGCACGTTGCGGGCAGAGCGCAAGGCATACACCAGAAAACGCTGTCCTGTGGTATGGTCTCTTCCAACTTCATGTACCAGCGTAAAGATTAAAGTGGAAAACTTCAGACTTTGGCTTCTTTTTTAATCTTTTTGGAGATTAAGTGTCTAAACTTAACTTAAATGGTTTTTTACAGGAGTTAAAGTACATAAATGCCTTTTTACAGCTTAATCATTTTGGTCTTCTGTTTAGTGTTGTATTTCAATTGTGGAGCCTCATTTTAAGTGTTCATTCTTTAAGATTTAATGCTTGCTTTTTCTTTTTATAGCTAATAGTGAAATCTACAAACCAAAACAAGAACTTTTAAATCTGGGATATAAGTTAAAGATCATATGCACAAAGAGATTTGTTTTCTATAATAAATAAGTCAATTAGAATTCATGTTTGTGATAGCATTTTACTTGGCTTACTACTAGAAATACTTCTAGTAGGCCTTAGTCATTAATCCTGTGACTATGGGAAGGTTGCATTCCCAGATTGTTTCTGAACAGATTTGGATTTAATATCATTTGTAAACTCCAAGGTGAGTTTATCAATTAACCAAACTGCGTTTTGCAAATGAATATGCATGTGATCTTTAATTATTGAAGAAAAGAATAAAGTGAGGACTTAAAACAATTCATGAAAGTGGACCTTTGAAAACTTGTCAGAGCTGCACAGATCTAATTGTTATTTTGTGTTTGTTTTTAGGAGATGCTAAAGAAATCTTCCAGGACGACATTGAAGATTGGTCTCCTGTTGCTCTAATGATTATTTTGTAAAAGACTTTCTAGTGTACAAGACACAACTGTGTCCAACTGTATATAGCCGCCAATTAGTTTTCTCCGTTTTTACTTTGTCCTTTGCTATGTGTTATGACTCTGTGGATTTGTGTTTATACAAATTTTATTTGTATGATTTCTCATGTTAAACCCCAAATAAATGCTTCCTTATGTGATTGTTTTTCTGTGTGAGGTACTACATAGTTCTGTAAAGATGTAACTAAGCAATAATTAAGGTGCAGT
The DNA here is from genome assembly GCA_004027295.1 of Dolichotis patagonum. Lineage (NCBI taxonomy): Eukaryota > Metazoa > Chordata > Mammalia > Rodentia > Caviidae > Dolichotis > Dolichotis patagonum. The sequence goes on along the minus strand of PVJX010013575.1, from coordinate 36,470 downwards.
TTTTTTGTAGGGAATTTGGGTCTGTAGGGAGAAACTGTGGTTCCGTAGTCAGCCGTGGGATCAATTACCCTGGTCCCCATTTTCATATGTATATTCTGTGCTGTAAGGCTTCACTTCTCTTAGCAGAGGCTTCAGCTACACCTTTGAATAATGTTTTTACCTCCAGGTACTTTATCTCAAAATGTAAGCCATGGTATTGTGATTAGAGAAAGCTTTCTTAATAGACTGTGTTCTGTACTGTATTTAAGAAGCATACATTTGAGACTAAAGGTGTAGGTCAGTTGTAAAACACTTGGTTAACACGTGCAAGGCCTGGGGTTCTGTGCCTAGTACTTGCCCAAAAAGAGCAAGGATTTTTAGTAGTTACTTTTGTTCCTCTCTGTGGCAAGTGTTGTTATTGGCTAGTTATTTTGACCTTGCAGTTACTTGCTATCTGTTACGCCGTGGCTTTGTCCTCTTGATTTTAAGAGACTGAGGTGCACAAATGGCACTAAAACTGGTAGGATGTATGGTTTAAGAGTATTTAGTAGTTAAAATGGATTTTTATCAGAAGTGTGAGATTTTCAAAGTTCAGTCAAAAGACAAAGACTTGAGATACCCAAATAGTTGTATTTTTATTGGTGTGTCACAGCCAACATCATTGAATAAAATGGTTTTCAATTTGGACATTCTTAGGAAGATGCTTTAGGATTGTATAATGAGCTTAGAGAAGTCATGCTAGATCTTACAGTGCAGTTAGTGCATGAGCTGAGTAGGCATTTTCATGTTCAGACTTAGGGACAGTGAAGATAACACTTGTTAGGTTTGTTAATGTGACTTAACTTGCCATTTCAGGGTACCTTTCTGATACATTGAAAGGAAAGTTTTATATCTAGATTTTACAAGACTGTCTGGGGTAAATAGCAACTTTGAGTTTTACCTAAATGGTTAGATTTAGGGAAGTTGTTTCCATGATTCCTTGTTAGCTACTAAGAGCTGACATACATGTTCACATTATAGTAGCTGACTTCACACTTAACCAGTATTAAGTTTTTAGTACCAATACCTACGCCACTTCCCTAATTTGATGCCTGCAACTTTGTTCCAATGGTATTTGTAATAGGCTGTCAGGTTAACGTGTTGCCCTTCTTTTGCTATAGGGCAGTGCCAGTATTGGCTCTTTGAACAGATTGTTTATTTTTCCAACATTGAATCCTAGGGACTGGAAGGGAGATTATTTTTAAGTTGTATTGTCAGTAGGTGTGGTGTCTAGAGTAGTGAATCCTATAAGTTCAAATTTATGGTTAGGTGACAAGTTGACTAAGATTGTCCTTTTCCCTGATTAAAATGAATAAAAGCTTTTTAAACAAAATACAAACTCTTCAATTAAGTCTTGCTATGTATGACTTTGAGAAAGTAATGCTATACCTAAAGATTATTGCCTGAGATGGTTTACCAAGAATTAGAAGTGAAAGTGTACTTGGTTTGTGTCCAGGGCCTTTGGACTTGAGATTTAATGCAGTCTTTAGAGCCTATCAGTTTACCAACTGGTAATCCAAAATAAATTGCCTTAGGCTAAATGTTCTAGACCATTGTAGTTGAGTGACCTGTAAAGTTAGTATTAAGGCTGCATCCCTAGGTATTACTTTAGAACCAAACTGAGTAGATTAAAAGTTGTAGGGGGAAATACAGGGTAGGAATCTTGAAATACTGTGATTTACATCCATTTACCAAAATACTCTTGCTGAATTATTTTCGCCAAAGTTGTGTGACATTACCCAACAGTATTCTTACTATTTCTTTAAAATTCCATATTTGCATAGCTACTTACAAAAGTTAGGACTGTTGAGTCAGATGCCTGTTGAGATACAGGTGAAACTGCCTCTTTGTCTATTATTCAATGCACCATGTTGAAGGTGACAATTCTTTCCTAATCTTCATAAAATACAGGTATTTTACATCCTATCTGTTGCAAGATTCCATTAGCTATTAACCAGTTAATGCTGTTTCACAAATAGGTGACAACAAGCAGGTACATAAACAGTTTTTAGAGGAGAAATTGTGCATGTGTATATACTAAAATTCCAGTGTTTCAACAGAGTGATGCAGTGTTGTGTAAAAATTTCTCAAAAGCTGGGCCTGGTGGTCCAGGCCTGATGCCAAGACTGAGGCAGGAGGATAGCATGTTTGAGCCCAACTTTGGCAACTTAACAATGTAGAGGGATCCCACCTCAAAAAAAGGAGATCAGGGATGTTCCTCAGTGTACAGGCCCTGGGTTCAGTTCCCACTACCCTATTCCCCCCAAAAAAATACCACTCAAAACTGTTCAGCATGATCTGTTGAATTATGGTGGTCTCACCTTTCCAAGCTAAAGCAATGTGACTTGTATTGCTTTATTTTTCTTAACGGTCATTGAGTTTCTTTTTTTTTTTTTTTTTTTGTACTGGGAATCGAACTTAAGACCTCGTGCTTATGCCACTGAGCAAAACCCCCGGCTAAAAAGTATTGCCATAAAAGTTAGACTGTTATTTTAGAATTGGTTGGGTTTTACATTTTTAAAATCCACATTGGAATTTCAGCAATGGTTAGTTTTATAGCAAAAAATTAAAATACAACAACTATCTTACGAGCTAGAAAAGGATATAGTGTGCTGGAAATTTCAGGATAATACTGAGCATTTTGAAGACTGCCATTGGAGTAGCAATTTCCTGGTTTTACCTTCCTTCCCATCAACATTCAGAGGCATTAGGAGAGGTGTTTGTATTACAGTGTCAGAGAAGATAATTTGGTAAAGTTTAGAAATGTCAGATAGCAAAGGGTCACAAGATTGTGGGTTGTGAAAGTCCAGCTCAAGTTAGAAGTTTGAGAAACCCTGCTGTGGACAAGATTTTTGATACCATTAGTGCTTTGATTTTGTTTTTAATCATACCTGGTTGATGCTGAGTTTGCTGTGTACCCCTGGCTGGGCCTCAACCCTGCGTCAGCCTGCGGAGTGCTGAGATCATAGGGATGTACCACAGAGCCTGACCAATGGATGTCTCCTTTCTAGAATCTGCCAAGAAAATGTCTATACATAAATTTTAGACAGTTGCTGAGAAATTACTCCTCTGAAAGCCATCTAGGTTAGTCTCTTGAAGGATTAGGGAGTAGCTCAGTGGTAGAGCACTTCCTGGGTTCAATTTCCACCTCCACACACGAATTGGCTTTAATAAAGGCAACAGACTAAAGTTTATTGAACTTGCTACTGATGAAATTACATTGTTTCTTTAGATGTAATTACTTCGGTATTTGGTGAACATGGTGATGTATTGAGAGGTAAGGATAGTCAGCCCCACAAGTCGTATCAAAACTGAGCCCTAATGTTTCAAACTGAGCCCTAAAGTTTAAGTTGCGGATACTACCAGTTAACTGGAAAACACCAACAAAAAAAAAAAAAAAAAAAAACTGCTTAGATTTTGGAATATTAAATATCTCAAGCCCATTAAACTGTCAGGCATACCTGAGGCTTAAGTTTTCAGCTAATTGGTCACTTCTGTGAATACCCTTTTAAGTTAAGCTTGTTCAGTAAACCAAGTGTAGTTATAGATGCCTGTAGTCCCAGCATATAGTAGGCTGAAGCAAGAGAATCCAACGTTGAAGTCTTGCCTAGCAAGCTGGCAAGACCTTGTCTCAAAATTTAAAAAATAAAAAGGATTGGGCTGGGAATTTAGTTTAGCAGTATGAGTGCCTGCCTGGCAAGCACAAGGTCATGAGTTCCATCTCTGGTATCAAAAGAATAAATAAATAAAAAGGATTGGGGTTGTATCTCAGTGCATAAATCCTGGATTCAGTCCCCAGTACTGTACACACAAAAATAGATTGGTCAGTAATCTAACACACTTGGTTTACAAGTTCTGAGATCTTTTACAGGAAAGTAGCATTGTATTACAACAGATCCTTCCTAGGATGAAATGTGACCCTGTATAATGTGTTCCCGTGGAGATGTGTGAAATTACTATGATTATTTAGATTGCTCTTGAACCACTGTTCACTTGGGGCATAGATGTTTTCACACACCCTGTAAGCAGAGGAGTGAGTGGGACTTTGAGAGGGGTAAGTGGGATTTTAGGGTACTTCAATTTATTTTTATTTTTGGGAGTACTGGCAATTGAACTGAGAGGCTTCACACTGAACTACATCTCCAGCTCCTTTTTAATTTCCTTTTATTTTGAGACAGGGTCTTGCTAAACCACTGTTTCCCAGTTGCTCAAACTTGGGAATGCGAGTTCCACTTCAGCCTCCCAGAGTACTGAGACTCCAGGTGTGTACCACTATGCCTAGCTAGTTTTAAATATTTTCATCACCAGGAAACACCTTTCCTCCATAGACTGTATGTTTTAAATCGCTTGCCAAATGTATTATTTATGTTTAATGACATTTCTATTAACCAAAAGTATATCACTGACAGAACTTTTACAGTGTGATAATCAGTGTCATGCCAGCCAAAATCAAACAGTATTTTTGTTACTTTGTACAGATTTTTCTAGTAATATATGATTTCTATCAAATGTCTAAAATACTGAAAATCTCAAAATATTTATTATTACTTTTTAAGACTTTTAGAACCACAGCATATCATTGGGCCAAGGAAGGAGAAAAGACATTTTTGAAGTAAGTACTGCTTTCACCTGGGGAAAATGATATTTTAAAAATAGTTGGGGTAAGGGCTGGGGATTTAGCTCAGCATCGTAAGCGCCTGCCTGGCAAGCACAAGGTCATAAGTTTGATTCTCGGTACAAAAAAAAAAAAAAAGTTGGGGTACTCAGTAATCTTAAAAAGTATTCATTTGAATGACTTCAGAAGTAAAGCCCCCTAAATCATAACCTTTGGTGTCATTTAATATATTTCTCTGTAATGTGTATCCATATGGGTCTTAGAGAACCAGTCAGAACCAAGAATTGCTGGGCACAGTAGTACACACCTATGATCCCAGCACTTGGGAGGCAAGAGGAAGTGTGAAAAGTCAAAAACATGAAAATTGCTGTGAGGAACTAGAGACATAGAAGGTATAGTGAGTAAGTGTAATTGAAGTTGAGATAATGGCTGAAAAATTCCAGAAGTGACACAAGACAATCTACAGGTTAAATATACCTAATAAGCTACAATTAAGAAAAACCAGGACACTCAGGTGAAGCCTGTGGTCTCAACTATTTGGAAGGCTATGACAGGAGATCACCTATTGGAACCCAGCTTGGGCAGTTTAGCAGGACCCTGTCTCAAAATGTGAACAAGCCTGGGGCTATAGCTCGATGACAGAGCACACGCCTAGCATGTGAGAAGCCCCAGGCTTGACCCCCAGCACCAGAAGAGGGAGATGAGAGAGAGAGGTAAACAGCGATCAACAAAAATTTAAAAGCAGTCAAATCTAGACGCATGTACCACTAATCAGGAAATACAAGAAATAAAGGCACTTGTTAAACTGTCATAAGGATGCAACTATACAAAGCTGGAAAATGCCCTGGAAGAATGAATCATTTCTTCAACTACCATCGTAAGAAACACAAAGCAAGGCATGGAGGTAGCTCTTTGGATGGTAAGCAAGGATCTAAAGTGCAAATCATTTTTTTAATATGACATTATACAGGTTTCGTGGAAAATTAAGGCTACTTTCCAAGGTTTGGGGAATTCTCATCTTCTACAACTTGATGAGAAGCAAAGAGCAGCATGCAATACAAATATTTAAAAATCACTTTCCCTGGCTTCTTTAAAGCTTGAGCACAGATACATGACGTCAACTCTCTTATCCTGCACTAGGCCTTGAGCCAGGATTTAGTGAATCACAGATGTGGAGATTTTGAGGAATCAGTGCTGGGACAGCTGGCAGGCATGGTGGCAACCACTCTTCTGCACGAGCAGGATTTCTGCCACAGCACCAGTATCCAGCATGGAAGGGATCAGCTTCGAAAGCAGCAGCGTCTGTTGTAGCAAAACCTGAAATGAAGGGAACCAGTCCTGGGATGCAATTTTGATTAGTATATGTTGGAGATACCTAATAATTACCTGCACTTTGGAGAACTGGCACATACATAGCATCCTCATTTTGCCTTCCTCTCCCCCTGTCTTAGATCTCCTCCTATCTCCACAAAGTCTACTTCTGTTTGCTATCAGCTATATTTTATTTTGTGCTTTATTTGTATTTTAGGTTTCTCATGTAAGAGAAAACATGTAATATTTAACTTACTGGGTCTGATTTTTTTCACTTACAATTGTGGTCTCACAGTGCATCCATTTCCTACAAGTGACTCAAGTTTCTTACTGGCATAGTAGGGCTCCGTTTCATATAAACACCACACTTTCTTTATCCATTCCCCTGTTGAAGGACCTATAGATCTGCATTATGAATATGCTGCTATATCCATAGGCATGCATGTATCACTGTGATATGATTAACTGTTTCAGGAAGATTCCCAGAAAAGATCTGACTCGGTTAATATGATGTGATTTTAGAAACAGTTCCCAGATGAAGAGCTTTTAGGTGTGGCTTCCTAACCCTCCTGAAGTAGTAATAGTCATTATTCAATTCACTTCACACTTGAACAAAAAGCGTGCCGGTGAATGAAGGATGGATATTTAAAAACCTATTAATGAGAATAGCTTCCACAAGAGCAGAGTAGAGACGTCCAAAAAGGCAATGACAACATGGCAAAATTTTCAGAAATCAACCTTTTCAAAACTCTGGAAAATAGAGGTTTGAGAAGCGTTTTTCTCCCAAAATAGTGACCCCATTTCCACAACAACAGTGAGCTTTGTAACATTTTAACTTGCCCTATTCCTGTCCTATCCTGACAGCCTTAAAAACCAATCAGCGGGCCAGGGGTTTAGCTCAAGAGCATAAGCGCCTGCCTGGCAAGCACGCAGTTGTGAGTTCGATCCCCGGTACCAAAAAAAAAAGAAAAAAGAAAACCAATCAGCTTTGCACCAGCAGTAACATGGAAACCACCAGAGCTTAGGTACCTCCCACGCAAGCAGGTTAGGAGCGTCCCCTACCCATCCCTGCAGAGAGAAGCCCTGACCTACCTGACGCCCAATGGAGGGAAACTCCCCTAGTCAGGATGGCTAAGGATAACATCAGAGACCAAGGGGCAGGAGGTCCGCTTCGGTGGGGCAGAGGAGGACATCAGAAAAGCCCAGAGGACACTGTCAGTTTTGCCAAATTTTCCCGGAAGTGCTCAGAGAGGTGGAAGACAACATCCGGGAAAGAGAAATTTAAGTTTGATAAAATGTCAACGGCAGTTAATAAAGCGCTTGGACGGAAAGGTGGAAGATTAGGGCCCAGGAAAGGACTCTCTGGAAGTCTGCGATCTGGATTCTTCCTGCTTTGTTCAGAATCGGTCCCAAGACCAAATCCACAGGCCCTGTATCGCCTTTGGAGACGTGGCCAGAAAACTGGGTGTGATGTGGAATAAATTAAGCGACAGTAAACAGCAGCCCTACTATCACCGAGTAAGGAAACGTGGTGAGCAGCACAGTGCCAGGTACAAGCTCTAAGGGAGGTTGGGGTGCAAAGGATACCACAAGAGCAGCCGGGAAAAAGGGAGACCACGGTGTGGGGGATAAACTTTTCCTGTCTCCTTGTAAGTCCCATAGTGCAGGGCAGGGGAGCGCTGTGACTGACCCGATCATGGACAGGTGGCCTCTCAAGTGCTCTCAAGGTTGGCAGTGGCTCCCAGGACGTGGCCACCCGGTCCCGGGGGCAGTGAAACTTTAGCAAAGCAGTAACGATTTCCAAATACTTTTTAACCTACAGAGACGCACTCTGTTCTCGCTCTGTGCACGTTGCTACTGGTGTAAAAACGCGTTTGAATACATCTCCAGTATCTTTTTTTAATTTGTTTTTTAATTTGTCAGGTGGTGTTAACTGTACATTTTAGGACAGATGTGTCTAGGGTTTGTAGGAAAAACAAAATAGCCCAGGCAAACCCTCGGTGCTCCCCGCTTGGCGCTGAGCTGTGGGACGGGTGCCCTGGACTGGGGACCCTAGACCTGTTGTCAGCCGGCTGTGGCCTTGTCTGGTTTCTGTACATGGAGAGGGAATAATACTCTGCTGCCCCTTTTAGCTGGAGACAGAGCAGGTCTGCTGGTGAGCAGCATTTGAGTTAGTTATTGTTTTGTTGCTTTAGTGAAGTGTGGTAGGTACAAACAGTTTTTAAACAAACTAGAATTCCTCATGGTAGGCAAAGCAAGCAGCCTTGGCCCTCAATGAAGGTTCAGGAAAATTCTGAATTTAGACACAATTTGTTACATTGTGTCACTATTTTGTGTGTTTAGAATGCTGAAATGTTTTCCAAGTTAAATAAACAGTATCAAATTTTTAAAAAGAAATTCGATGAAAATGTCTCTTCCCTTGTCACTGCTTTGAGATAATCTTACTATGCAGCCCAGGATAGCATAGAACACACAGCAGTGCTGCTGCCGCCTCAGCCTCACGAGTGCTGAGATTACAGGACTGCACCACCAAGCCCAGCTTCAGGTTTATTTCACCTAGTCGGAGCTCAGACGCACTCAGGGGTGACTGTTTTACATCACACCTGTCTGAGGGAGAAATGAGAGTTGAGGCTAATTAAAGGCTGACCAACCTGAAAGAAAAACACTGGAGAATAAATTATCTATTGACGGCTTTAAAAGCTTTAACAGAACCCTGGAATCCAAAAGGTAGCATATGTACCCAGAGCTAGGAACATGACCTGGAAACAGCTGAGAAGATTACCGCTCTCACTGCTGGCTTACCTCTAGACTGCACACAGGCAGGAAGAGAAAGCTCAGGCAGAGCCCTCAGCAGCCCACTGCGGCATGGAAATGTTCACCCAGCTCTCCTGGCAGAGGGCTGGTGCCTTAGTATTTCAAAGGAAAACACAGTAAGCACATACAAAGAATATGTTAAGTAAAATTAATGGATTCAAGTTTTAGACAATGAAACGCCACTTTCAACAATGAATGAAACAACTAGGGCCAGGCATGGTGATGCACACCTGTAGTTTCAGCACTCAGGAAGCTGTGGCAAGAAGACTGCCACAATTTGAGGCTGATGTGGGCTATGCAATGAGTTCCAGTCCAACTTGAACTACATAGCGAGACCATGTCTCAAAAAAATATAAGCAAAGCATCCAAATAGATATGATCAAAACACACATGAAAAGATGCTGAACATCATTAGTGTTTAAGAACGTGAAATTCAAACCCACAGTGAGATATTACTTCCATATCAGAATTACCACTATCAAAACAAAAATTGACAATACTTTTCTTTTTTGTGAGAATGTGGACAAGTTGGGTGCCTTGTACTGTGCTGGAGTGTATTAGAATTCCTGTCACCGAGACACGATCTCTGACACTCACAGCTCCAAGGAGAGAGGCTTCATGGGCTCACAGTTTCAGAAGATTCAGTTAGCAGTCATCAGGCTCCAGAGCAGAAACCTCATGGTGGAAAGGCTCGGTTTGTGGTGGTGAGGAGCAGAGCAGGGGACCGCACCAGAGATGACTGGACAAGGAACTAGATGTGGTGCTCAAAGCTGTGTCTCCATAACCTGGTTCCTTAATCCAGTGAAAAATACACTGGGGCGAACATTCACATGGTGGGAATGTAAACCACTGTGTGGGAAACAGTGTGACATTTTCTCAAAGGGTTAAACAGAGTTACTTACCTTTGACCCAGCAATTTCACTTCTACATATATATCCAAGAAAAATGAAAATGAAAATCCAGGGCTAGGGTTAGAGTGGTAGAACATATTAGCGTGTTCAAGGACCTGAGTTTAACTCCCAGCCCCACAAACAAACAAAATGTATCTACACAGAAATGTTTTGCACAAACGCTTATAAGCAACATAATTCATAATAGTGTAAAAGTAAACACACCCAAATATTCATCAATTGATGAATGACAGATAAACAAAATACGATATAATCTTAGAATGTTATTTGGTCATAAAAAGACATATGCTACTAACAACGTGGATGAAACTTGAAAACATGCTAAGTGAAGGTAAACACAAAATATTATTAGGGTATGATTATATCAAATGACTACCTATAAAGACAGAAAATAGGTTTGTGATTACCTGGAGGCTATGAGAAAGCAGACTAGAAAATGAGTGCTGGGCCAGGGGTTTAGTTCAGCTGCATAAGTGCTTGCTTAGCAACTGTGAAGTCTTGAGTTCCATCCCTGGTACCACAAAAAAAAAAAAAAAAAAGAGTGCTGATGTACATGGGTTTATGTTACTGTACCTTTCATTACTTAATGAAACACCTAAAGTCTCAAGGTGGTATAGAACATCACATGGGGGAGGGGAACAAGGTGTTCCCTTGTATCCCCCCATCTCTCTTTTTATGTAGTTAGTTGTGAGGCTCCACCCTGGTGATTCAGCTAATCCTAATTGCCTCCCAAAATCCTATTTTTTTGAGACAAGGTCTTGCCATATAAACCAGGCTGGCATACAATCCTCCTGCCTCAGCCTCCTGAGTGGTGAGACTATAGGTGTTCACCACCTATAGGTGTTTGTAAGCTTGATAAAAGGCTTACTTTTAAGATTAAATTGTCACTCTTTAACCACTTCACAACAGGGTTTAAATTTCTTTCTTTTTTTTATTTTAAAGAGAATGGAACGAAACAAAACAGAACAAAGCAAATCAGAACATAACAATGCAAGCAACACAGGATTTGAAAACAGGACAACAGGAAATCAACAGTGGCTACCATAATGTCTCTTGTTTTCTTCTAAATAGTCGTCCATATCTTCACACACAATGAATTCAAGCAAGGCAAAAATAGTATAAAACCATTCAAAACAAAAGAATGAAAGCATTACAGGCCTTCAAAACCAGTCAATAGGAAAATCAACAATGGCTACTATAATGTCTCTTGTTCTCTTCAAAATACATGTCCATACTTTTACATATATTGAAATCAAATAATAGCAGACTAAAACTAATCAAAACAAAAAATAAAAGCATTACTGGACTTCACAAAATGAGAGGAAATCAGCAATGGTTACCATGATATCTCATTTTCATCAAAGTAGCTGTTCATACCATCACACATAATAAAATCAATTCTTTTTTTTTAAGAGTGAATTTTATTTTGTTTTATTTATTGGTACTAGGGATTGAACTCATGACTTTGTATTTACCAGACAAGTGCTTATGCTGCTGAACTAAATCCCCAGCCCTAAAATCAATTCTTGTAAACTCTTTAGGACAAGTTATAGGCATGCATAAGCCTATAACATGTGCACAGGGTTTAAATTTCAACATTTGAATTCTTCTTTTTTTTAACACCAAGTACATTTATTAGAAAAGAAGAAAGTTATGAAATATCTTCATATCTTACCTTAAGAAATTAAAAATAAGAGAATAAAACCAAAAATGAATAGAAGAAAATAATAAAGATCAGAAAACACAATCCTTTTTCAAAATAACATTTGAATTCTTAGGGGACACACTCATACCATATCCAAACCATAGCAGGGTTCATTCTGGCGGGGAAAGCATTTCTCATACAGTGATAATTGCACAACTCAGTAAATACAGAACATACCATTAAATCGAACATTTGAAAAGGTGAATTTTATGGTGAGTTGTTTTTAATAGTTGTTTTAGAAAGACACATTCATCCAGTGTATATATCTATTCAGAACAGACTTAAATAATCAACTGCAAAGAGTTTTAAACAGACAATAGGGGAAATTTTAACAGGAACATGACAATGATTGTTTGTAAAGAAATTTCTTACCAGCTAAATATATACACAAAAGTATTTGTGGTAAAAATGATATATGGGGATTTATATCCCAAAAGGAATGAAGTAGAAAAAACAAAATTGGGAGAGTGTTGATAATTTTTAAAGGTGGGAATTGACTACATGAGTTCCTTAAATGACTATTTTAAGTCTAGTTTATATTTGGAAATTTCCTTTAAAGATTTTTTTTTTTTATATTTTTGAGATAAGTATTCACTATGTAATTCAGGTTGGTTTTGAACTCACTATGTAGCCCAGGCTAGTTTCCAACTCACAGCAGTCCTCCTGCCTCAGCCTCCCAAATGCTGGGATTGCAAGCATGTGTCTCCATACCTGGCTTTCTATTACATTTTGAAAAATAATTAATAAGAGGAAAAACAGCAAGTACAGTGTTATGGTTGTATCTAGATGTCCTTCCAAAGCCTCGTTTGGTCATAGGGTTTTTCAGGGGTGGTTGAATCTAGAGTGTGTGATTGATTTGTAGTGCACTGCTGGGGTTAAAGGAGAGAGTGCTACACTCACCCTAGCACAGGTAGCCTGCATACAACGTAAGGGACAGAAAGAGGTTTGTCTGTCCTCCCCAGCTTGGTGCTTTTACTGTTTGCCACCACCAATGCCAATAGTTGACCCCCTGCCATGTGCCACCCTGCCTTGGAGCCAGCCAATTACAGACTGAAACTTCTACAAACTGTGAGTCTTTAACTTTGAGTGCCCGCTCTTTTGTCTTGGCAATGAGAAAAGTAACTAAAACACAGGAGAGAGAAGTATTACTTCTAAAAGAGCAATAGTAACGCATCTATCTGACTTCTTAATTGAAGCCAGACAGCAGTGAAAGATTATTGCATGCGCTAAAACAGGCTAACTCCAACTGAAAATTCCTTACCAGCCAAAATTCTTTCAAAATTGGAGGTGAAATCAAACACATTTTCTGAGAGAGAGAAAAAAAATTAACACATTATCACTAGGAAGCTGTCACTAAAGCTTTATACTAAATTCTAAAGCTTTATACTAAATGTAGAGGATAAATGATCACACTGTAGAAGTCCTATAATAAAAAAGTGAAGAAAGTGATATAAATGTGGGAAAAATGTAAGTGAATACTGACTATAAAAATATGTTCATAGAAAAAGAAAAAACTTAAAGATAAAAATAGTTGGACGTTGTAGCACATGCCTGCAATTCCAGCTACTTGAAGAACTGAAGCAAGAGGATCCCAAGTTCGAGGCCAGCCTGGGAAATTTAGCAAGACCATGTGTCAAATATGTTTTTTGTACCAGAAATCAAACTCATAACCTTGTACTTGCTGAGCAAGTGCTTGTGCCACTGAGCTAACTTCTCAACCCATAAACTTTATCTTATTTTTGTATTTTGGGGGGCATTGGGAATCAAATTCCGACCTTGCACTTGCCTGACAGGCACTTATGCTGCTGAGCTATATCCCCGGTCCAAATTTTTTAAAAATAATAATAAACTAAAAGAGCTAGAGATTTAACTCAGTACTGCAACTGGGTTTAATCCTCATTAAAGCCTGTCATAGAGGATCCACTACCCAAAGACAACTAGAGGCCATACAACCACGACTAACCCTGCTAGACCTACAAAGGGAGAAACATGGGAGACAACTCCACTGATTCCCCTTGAATGCAAAACAATTACTGCAGCTTTGATTATTTGGAGACTTATTTCATTATACCGACATGTAGAGAGCTGGCTATAGTATTTCCTTCTCTCTTCAGTTGGCTCTAAGTACTGCAAATAAGGCTAGGGGAGGTGCTAGTATGTAATCTCTAAAGCCAGCAGACAGTCCTGTTTCCTCCAGTAGTGTTCTCCTTGTAAAAGATATGAGCACAGTGGGATGTCAGAGCTAATAGCTCCAGGAATGTCAACTGGGTAGGAGCCTCAAGGTAAAGAGGCTATGACTCTCCAAAGCACAAGAGTTTACATACCAAAAACCTAAGGGATAGCCTCCCAAAACAATTCAGTTGCTACCTTAATTAGATTATGTGAATTGATCCTTTTGCATACCCTTATCTCTGCAATTTACAGAGATGCCTTTCTCCCACCTGGCCAGCCAGCTCAAGTTACTCACTTAATTCCCACCATCCTCAGTGTCACTCATCCCTGAGCCACCCCCTTCTTCACAAGATAATAAATTCTGGGAGAGGCCTAGAATCAAGGCCTTTGTCCACATGTCCTCACGGGGATTGGCCTTAGGACCCTTTGGCTGCCCTTAACTTGGAACATGCCTTGATGTCTTTACTCTTACCTTGGGTTGCATTGGTGGTGGTAGATCTGAAAGAGTTTTGCCCTAGAATAAATTACTGTACAGTTATGGCAGTGGTCTAACATGGCAGGCGGCCAAATCAGAGACATTTACCCTGAGGTCACTTCCTCCTTCCCCTATTACTATATCCTTTTTCCTTTCCCAGTGTACGTGAAGAAAATTCCAATCAGCTCCTCGTGCATCATCAATGCCCCCCTTAAGCACCATCCCCGGTCAAAGGTTACATATGTCCCATACCCCATATCCCAGTCAAAGGAGACAGCCCAGCCACCATGGGTTGTATGCTCCTTTCCACATCCTCACCTCAATAAACCTGTTTGTTTTGCACTCTTACTTCTCTATTGTACCAGAAAACTCTTTCATAATGGTGCTGTGACTCGGATGGCAGAGTGTGTTAGCTCCTGGGAGCCACTCCCAGTTGGAACTCCCCTGCCTATGAACCACCTATTTTTTCCTCTGGGACTGTTTACTTGCCACCACTAATCAGCATGCAACAGGGACCTTCCTTGATCATCACAGGTGAACTGCCATGTGGGGTTTTCTATTTCCGTTCCTAAAATTCTCAAGCTTGTGTCAGAAAACCCATCCTTGCTGTCCCTGGACAGACATAGCAGTTTTCACGCTCCTTAGGCTGCACAGCCTGAGGCAAAACTGTTATTTTTGTTCCCTGGAACTCCATTTGGTGATGGTCCGGGAGAACGCATGTTGGGACTTTCTGTGTCACACTTTCAAAACAGGTGACAACTTTTTGACAGGTGTGATTCAGGACAGCTTCCATATTCCTTGGGGGAGCTAAAGCTCTTACGTCCTGAGGCAAAGTTGTTCTCTCAGCTCACTTATAATTTGGTCATGGGAACCATTTCCTGTCCCTCAAATAACATACCTCTCCGATGCCTGGTTCATAACCTTGGTGCTCTTGGCCTCAAGAAGGCTATGAAAACCAAAAAGCTGATCTTTTATTTATGCTTTTGTCACAAGGGTGGCAATTTGGCAGAAACCCTTCATTTTTAGATCTTTTTAACTTCGAGGACATGTCCTTCTGTCACTCTGTCTTGTATGATGGCCCAAATACTTCTGGCTCACTCTGCTCCACTAGGAACTCTCCCTCCCTCCCCACCAGTCCACTCAGATGATATGTCTATCCCCTTCCCCTGCGCTGTCATTTTCTCTGCCGGCCCACCATACATGGTCTTGTGCGTTCCAGTATTCTGGCAAGCCACATGGTTCTCAGCAGCCATTTTGTTGCAGCTCATGTGAAGGACAGTCGCCTTCTTGTGGTCCGTCATCATGGGACGCAGTCCCTCATCATGAGACCAGCAGCAGCCATCTATAGGCTGGTGCTGAGGGACTAGTTCATATTGATGTTCTTTTTCTCCTCGCTGACCTATCTCAGAGTAACCATAAATTAGGTTCCTTTCTGCTATTCTTATTTCAAGAGATCTCGATTCATTAATCTACAAAAGTCTCAAATTGGCCAAATATATTTGAGTGCACTCTGAGATTGTAACATGTTTGTCAGTCTATGTATCTGTTGTCTGTTTGTCCAGTCTGTTTATACTGTACAGATTGTCCATGTTTGTCCATTTGCCTGCTCTGTAAACAGCTGTTCCTTTTTTTTTCACCAGATTAAGGACAATTTATTATTTTTATGTACAGAAAACTGAAGAGTGTGCTTAGCCAAGTTTAGTGGTGAGTTCTTTAGCCTTCGCCTTTTCCAGGTTGGCGATGTGAGCCACAGATTTGGGACTCAGGACATTACCTTCCCAGTGATGGCAGATCTTGTCGTACCTGTCATTGTAGTTGGTCTTGATTGCCTCCACCAGCTTAGCCTTGCACCTTTGTTCTCTGAGTTGACCTGTGTGAAGGCAACAGTGGTACGGGTCTTCCTGTGGACCAGGCACCCCAGCCTGGCCTTCCCTTTGGTGATGTAGTAAGGGACCCCCATCTTGTGACACAGGGCAAGCAGGAACACAACCAGCTCAATGGGATCCATGTCATGCACAATCACCACTAGCTGAGCCTTCTTGTTCAGAGTGGTGACAGGGTTAACACCTGCTCTGAGGACGGGGGTCTGTTAGTGGGGACGTCCCCCTTGCCAGCAGCCTTCTTCTCAGCCTGGGCCAACAGCCTTTGCTTCTTCTCTTGCTTCGTCTCTGGTCTGTACTTGTGCTTAAGCAGCTGGGTATCTGTTTGGCGGTCCAAGGCCTGAGTGAACTGGTTGATCAGAGGGGGTACCTTCAGGCATTTATACAGGATAGCCCTCTGTCACTGTAACCAGATGTAGTGGGGCCATTTGACGAAGTGGGTGAGATCTACCTTGGGCTGGATGTCCTGTCCAATGCCGAGTTCTTGGGCCTCTTCTCAAAGAGTGGATTTATCACCTTCTTGGCTTCTTCACGATAGCAGGAGCTGGCGCCACCTTCTTCCCTTTGGCATCTTGGGTGGCTGACAGAAAGACCAGCTGTTTCTTTTTATTTGAGCTCAACAATCTTTTTTCCCTCCCTTTTACATTTTCAGATCATTTAATCAAAGTTTATTTGGGTTGTAGATTTAAAAAACATGCTTCCACCTAGGTTGCCAGCTGGTCAAAATGATGTTAGAATTGGTTAAACAAAATCCCTTGATGTGAGGAGACATTGGACAGGGCTTCTACTGATGAATAAGACAGTGGCCACCTGGTAACTTTAACCAGCTCTTGTTCATTAATTGGAGTCCCCAATAAGCTCCATAGCTTTATGGGAGACACCCCAACTAAAGTTCATATGACTAAGACAATTCATTGTTGCTGATCTGATGGTATATTCATGCCTTCAAATATAAAATTGGGATTGTTTATGATGATATTTTCTGTCAGATCCAGACATCTGCCTTTTTCTTGTGCTCCAGCCAAGAGGTTCAAGTCAAAACAACATGAGATCATCAGTCAAATGATATTTTTTTTCAAATGATAATTTTTAAACAAAAAATTATGTAATGTCCATCAACAAAAGGACCTAAGAGCCAATGAGTTACAATTGCTATAACCTAAAAGCAGTTTCTAAACTTAACTATCAGCCCTACTGCTCATGCTTTGATTATACATGCTTTATACCTTGATTATGCATGCTTTGATTAAAGTTTGTTCTTGCCTAAAAGGTGCCAAACCCCAAGGCATCATAGCAAATATTTAAAATTCTTTTTAGAATCCTTTCACTGGGATCTACCAGATCTTTTCCAGAAAAAGGTTATATGATGCATATTGGGCCCATAATGAACTATACTCAATTGGCCTTAGATGACACTGCAGCTGATCTCTCTCCTAAATAAAAAGTTAAAATTAATAAAACAGGCCATCCTCCAAAGATCAGATGGCATTAGACATTCTAACAGCACAGGAGGTACTTAAAAAATTGTAAAACTTAAATGTGTATATGACAAATGAATGACACGTCAGTTTCTAAAATTCCGTGGACCTTATCCTTATTCTCCTTACGGGAAGCATTACTAAAATTATACTCATAAATACCCTGTTGATTCTATTATTTGACTCCTGCATACTTAATTGATTTTTTGTCTTTGTCTCCTTTAGACTTAAAGCTGTACACACCTACCCAAGATGAAAATGCCTGGTAAAGGGCCATTAGTTAAAAGCTCTGCAGAGTATCCCTGACTGCCATTCGATGACTTCAACCCCCTTCAGCCTGAAGAAGTCAGATCAGTCTCCTCCCATTACCCCTCATGGCAGTTTGGGTGTACTTCTTCGGAGAAAAAAAATGCTACAGGCAGCTAAGTCAGTTAAAAATGTTATGGGCAGTCAGACAGGGCTAGGGCCTCAAAATAGCCAGCACAGAGAACCAGATGTCTTGTGACTGTGGAGGAGACAGATACCTTCCACTTGTGGGCCAGATCCCAAGACAAAAGACTAAACTTGGCCCTCAAACTCCACAGACAGACCTTCTTAATATGGCCTTTTGTATTTTCAACAACAGAGATAAAAATCAAAAGGGAAAATAACAATCTGATCTTTTAGCAGTGACACTTGGAGCTCTGAGACAGGTAAACCGAGACAAGGTGGAGCTGCCTGAACTCCTCCTGGACCATGCTTCAAGTGCAACAAAGAAGGACATTGGGCAAGAGAGTGCCCCAACCCTGGTGTTCCTCTGGGTTGCCCCAATTACAATCTCAAGGGCCATTGGAGTGACTGTCCTAGCCACCAGAGAGTGGGTAAGCCATCCTCTAACTCCTTGCCCCCAAAGGAGAACTCATCACCACTGGATTCATCGCTGATTGATCTACTCAGACTTGCTGCTGAAGATTGACAGGGCTCGGGCCCACAGCCCCCATTAAGGTGTCCTTCTTAGAGCCCCAAGTCCCACTGGAGGTGTTGGGTAAGACATTCTCTGTACTTGTGGACATAGAGGCCATGTATAGTGTTCTTCCTGACTTTTCAGGCCATTATATTAAGTCCTCAGTCTCTGTAGTTGGTGTTGATGGCCAACCTACACAGCCCCTGCAGACAGGGCCTATTCCATGCAGGTTCTAGACTCTTTTTTACCCATAGATTTCTAGTAATTCCAACATGTTCCACACCCCTTTTAGGTAGAGATCTTCAAAAGCTTAAGTTCTCCTTTACCATCTCCCTCCCCACAGGTCTCTCTCCTCCAGATACCCTCACAATGTGCCGCAAAGCCATCTCCTCCCCTCCCTTCTTCTCTGGCTGATCCCATAGTTTGGGATACCTCCAGTCCCATTCGCACTACCCATGCCATGCCTATTTCAATTTGTCTTAGGGAGCCTTCAATTTTTCCTTGCGTTCCCCAATATCCCATAGCTCCCAAACATTTACAGGGACTTAAACCTATAATCAAGCACCTTTTAGACAATGACTTTCTTAAACCTACCCATTCACTCTATAATACTCCTGTTTTCCTGGTACTCAAGTCTGATGGGTCTTATCGTCTAGTGCAGGACCTTAGGGTAATCAATAATGCTGTTATTCCAGTCCACCTAGATGTGCCAAACCCTTATACCATGTTCTCTCATATCCCTCCCTCCACCGCTCACTTTATAGTCATAGATCTTAAAAATGCTTTTTTTTTTTACCATCCCCCCTACACCCTGATTGTCTGGATTAATTTGTGTTTATGTAGACTGTCCAAGACACTCTGAGGTCTCAACAACTTACAGCTGTCATCTCTGTAGTAAAACCTCTCCTCAGAGACACATATCACCCCCTTCCTTTCCTATTCATCAGTTTTGCAGATACGCTCCTGGTCAGGACTGACAGGTAGATTTTTACAGACATGCCCCGCCACAAACTCTCAAATATCTTGTCACCTTTGTACTTTTTCAGGATAGATAAAAGTCTTTCCCACAACCAGAGAGACTGCTGATGTAGTCACTAAACTTCTGTTACAGGAAATCATCCCAAGGTTTGGTTTACCTCAGAGTAATCAGTCAGATAATGCTCCAGCCTTCATTCCTCAGATCTCTCAACAGTACTACAACTAAAATGGGGTGGCCTTTACCTGGTCTTCCTCGGAACTTCAAAGGTAGTCAAGGTTGCTGGACTGCCATCCTGGTTCCACATCATTCCAGCTAAGCAGTGCCCTCCTAACCCAAACTCCCCTGACTGTAAACATTCTGAGTGGTCATCTCATCTCCTATCTCCCGCCTCCATCTCACCAAAGCCCCACAGCCACAATTTTCAGGCTAGGTCATGTTTTGTTATCCTATTTGGTCCCTGATCCCTTACATTCTATTAATTTTTTCACTATAACTGTCTTAGTTCTCTCCACCCTCAGCTATTTAGTTAAACGTGAGACTCCTGTAGGTCTAAGATCTCATGTCACTTATAGTGACACAGTCACAGCCTTCCCACCCCTACTCTATAATTTCCCAAACATGATCCAATTATCAGGCCTTGTATTTCTCATGCTCCTTATTCTTTCCAGCTCAACTCCTAAAACAAGGACAAGCCCTACCTACCTACACTTTTAACTTTTACCCTTTCAGATGGGGAAATAATTACCTCTCATAACTTCACTTCTCCTAACCCCACATTTATTTTTCAGATTCTACCTCACCATGGCCCTGATGAAGTGGCATATTTAGATCAAAGACACCGTTCCTTCTACTTCTCCTGAGTCCTTAAATATGATAATGGCCTTCCTCCTCATAGCACCTTATCTCTTTGCTTTTCCAATCTAGGAGCGAGCATTCACCAGTGATAAAGTTGTACTGGCTGAAACACCTGGTACCAGCTTCTACATGGACATCAACTGTCGTCCTGTCAACCTTCGTCAACCCTAATAGGGCGCACCCTTTTAGCAGGAAGTAGTAAGAGAGAGACTTTGCCCTTTTCCTAACAATAAAAAAATGAGAATGAAAGAGTATTGCCCTAGAATAAATTACTGTACAGTTATGGCAGTGGTCTAACATGGCGGAAGTCCAAATCGGGGCTGTCTACCCTGAGGTCACTTCCTCCTTCCCCTATTACAACTTTCTTTTTCCTTTCCCAGTTCACATGAAGAAAATTCCAGTCAGCTCCTCGAGTGTCATCAATGCCCCCCTTAAGCACCACCCCCAGTCAAAGGTTACATATGTCCCATACCCCATATTCTAGTCAAAGGAGACAGCCCAGCCACCATGGGTTGTGTGCTCCTTTCCACGTCCTCACCTCAATAAACTTTTCTGTTTTGTACTTTTACTTCTCTATTGCCCCAGAAAACTCTTTCAAGATTAAAATTTACTTGCTGGGATTCCAATGATGTCTCAATGGGATTACAAATATAACTCTTTGGATTGTGAGGAAAACTAGAAAGAAGATTACAATACTTGGATGACTAAACTCAATATTTAGGATTACAATAATGTGTAAATAAATATGAAAGAAAAACCATTACAGCAAACCAGTTTTGTTTGTTATAACAATTTTAAAGATGCTTCAGCAATAAAGTACTTTTTTATATATAAAGAAGCTATCCCTGCAAAATACTGTTTACTTTTCTATAGAGTAACTCCACAGTCTCAGCTTTTTTTTTTTTTCCCCCTGTACCAGGAATCAAACTCATGACCTTGTGTTTGGAGGCAGGTGTGCTGCTGAGATGTATCTACAGCCCCAGTCTCAGGTCTTAAGCCAGAAAAATAAGATTTATGCTGGTAAATAAAATGACTTGCAGATTTTGTCCTCACAATTAATATACTTTAAAATTATAAAAAGAGCTTCCAACGTGGGGAAAGAACGCATCTAGCTGGGGCCTCCAAGGGTAAATCCTTGCCAAAGGGGCTGCCCTACAATCTGCAGGACCTATCCCAGTGAAAGCAGGTCGAAATCTAGGCAAAGAAGTAACTTTTATTGTCAGTGTATTAGCCTGATTCAAGTAGTTACTGCAGATTGGTAATAAAGCAAGTAACAAAGTATAGACATCAAATTCCTATGGATTCAACAGTATTTGGCTCTTTCAAAGGAGCTGAAATTTCCAGTGACAACTCTGCCATTATTATAGAAAACTTCCTATGAGGTTTCTACTCTTACTAATTTGCAGCTTGAAGGCTTTGTTTCAATTTAGATTCTTAAAGTCTGGTAGACTCCTTTAAACAAGAAGTGATGCATAAAATGAATATAGCACTAACTAAGATAGTCTTCTAACCCATCCTAAACTATCCGAGGAAGTATTGCCATTGAAAGTGATCTTTTTCCTGAGACAGTCATGTTGCAAATCACACAAAGCAATAAAAATTTTCTCTGATTTCTTCCTATACCAAGATAGGAAGATCTGATTATAATCATATATTTTATGGGAAAACATGTTTCTTAAAACTGTGTTTTCAATTACAGCTACAATCATTTCTCGGCCTTTTGGCTAAGATCAAGTGCAGTTACATTTACAATTAGCTAAAAGGTAAGAACCAAATTTAAGAACTGATCATTTCTATTAGTGAATAGAATGTATACATAAGTTAAAATTCTGGCTAGTGTTTAAAAAACTTTTATAGGAAATTGCTTACAAAGCATAGAAATTTAACCATGTTCAGTTTCAAAGCTGAATTTAACTCATAGGTAGAAGTAGAATTTAGGGCTCTGGTGCACAGGCAAATGGGTGATGTCTTCCCAAAGGGGAAAATACATTTCTTTTGGTGCATAATATTAATGTAGTTTTAAAAATATATAATATGCACTTTCTTGAAAATCTTTGGCATTTTTAACTCTATAGTGGCTGAGGTTTCTAGGTATTTTCTCCCCAAAATGTAAAGTGGAAGGGGCTAGCTTAAAATGTTCAATCTTAATTTCAAAATGACCCGAGTTCATTGTGCATTATTATATAACCAGCTATACACATGACATGGTGATGATGAGTCAGAACCGGAAGAATATAGTGAAGATGAGGAAAATGACTACGTTAATTCATACTTTGAAGATGGAGACTTTGAGGCTGGGGCTGGGTGATGGGTGGTGTTTCACAAATCAAGTTTGTTCAAATACTCAGAAGCTGAATTATTTTTTTTTAAAGATCGAGCAATTTCATAGCTCATAGGTTGTTGACGTTGCCATCAGCCTCAAAATCTTCTCCATCTTCAAAATATGAATTAATGTAGTCATTTTTCTCACCTTCACCATATACTTCCAGTTCTGCATCATCAGCACCATGTCATCATCACCTTCTCTACCCTTCTCCTACCTAACCTAACTCATGGCAGTCACGTCTTTCCTACCAGTCTGTCACTCATCCCTGAACCACTCCCCTCACGGAGAATTAATAAAAACTGGGTTGGGCTCTGGGTTGTGGCCTTTGTTCTGGTGAACCACCATCTTGGCTGGACTTAGGACTCCTTGGCTCCCCATAACTGTGTGTATGTCTTAGTGTCTTTATTTTTGACATGGGTTGCACTAGAAGTGGTAGATTGGAATTAATGCACTAGATAACTTCTCCATAGGATTACAAATATAAACCTTCCTGGACACCAGTGAAGAAGGGAAAGAGACCTCTATAGAGCTCAATATACAGCCCAGACTGGCCTTGAATTCTCAGCTAGCCTCCTGCCTCAGCCTCCCCAATACAAGGATTACAGGTCTGTGCCACCATGCCTGATGCATGAAAACTATTTGTTTTAAATAGCAAATTTTTGAAAGATTAATTTTATTGGTGTCCTTTTGATGTGCACAATGATCACAACCATAATAGGGAATTTGTACCTGTATATTAATTTTTCCCCACTCCCCACCACTCTCTTCAGTACTTCTTCCCCTCTTCCTTTACTAAACTTCATTTCTGTTGTTTTCCTTCCATTCTTTATTATTTTTTCCTTTATTCCCTCCCTTCTCTTCCCTCTCCCCCTTCCCTTGTTTCTTTTTCCAGTTGAACATTTTCTTCCCACTTCCCACTATTTTGGTCCTTATTTACCCTTTGGGTTTCTCACAGAGAAACAATACAATATTTAAACATGTGTGTTTGACTTATTTCATTTAAAATTATGATCTCAAGGCACATCCATTTACCTAAAAATGTCTCAAGCTTATTCTTCTTCGTGGCAGAGTAATACTCCGCTGTACATTTAAAAAACCACATTTTCTTTATCCATTCATCTGTTGATAAGCATTGGGCTATTTCCAACATCTAGCTATTACAAATTGTGCTGCTATAAAGATAGACGTGCATATATCACTGTAGTGTGGTGTTCCATAGCAATTATTTTTTTAAAAATGAAGAGGAATTCCCCATGTTTCATCAATTCTCTGTAATGTGTACATGCCTTTTTTTTGTTTGTTTGTTTTGCAACAAATTTTCTCTGAATTGCCCAGATTGGGCTTTTGATTCTCCTGTCTCATTTTTATTTTTCAAAAATAGCTATTACTCTTTCAGTAAGTCAAAGAGCCCTCATTTGTACACACATTTAACACTGGTTTGAGTCTGTTCTGAAGCGCACTGCTGGGAGACGTCTGCTGAGACAGGGTGGGCAGACGGGATGGTTCTCGGGTGGGAGGAAGCGACTGGGATGAGGCGGGGCCAGGGGACCTGGAGTCCTAGACAGCCCGGACTGTGAGGGCGTGGAGAGGAGGAAGCATGGCGTCCCCTCCGCTGCAAAGCGCAATGCTGAGCCCTGAGGGCCCCGCGGAGACACCAGCGGCTCCCTTGAGCTCCTGAGAGCTCAAATTTCCACTGCCTTTGGAGTTGAGAAGTGTGACCTGCTTTGCCCCTGAACTGTCGGGGGACTTCTAAATTTACTGTCTTTTTTGTTTTCCTCAAAGGAGACCTTTGAGCCATAAACAGAGTAGAGAGACAATCCACAGAATGTGAAGAAAAATTTGCCAGCCACTCCTCAAAGGACTAATATCGAGAACAGCTAAAGAACTAAAAAAAAAAAAAAAAAAAAAAAAAAAAAAAAAAAAAAAAAAAAAAAAAAAAAAATTAGATTTAAATACCCATTTTAAAATGGGAATCTAAAATGCATAGACACTTCTCGGATGAAGAAATACAAACAGCCAATAAATACATTTTTAAAATGTGCATCATTGCTGGCCATTCAAGAAATGCAAATTAAAGTAACACTGAGATTTCATCTCAGCCCAGAAAGAACAACTATCATCAAGAAATCAACCAATAACAAATGCTGGCAAGGCCGCAGGGAGAAAGGCACCCCTTGGTGGGAGTGTAGACTGATGCAACCACTGTGGAAATCAAAAAACTAACAGTACAAGTTCCATTTGACCCGGTTACTCCCCTTTTAGGTATCTTCTCAAAGGAATTAAAAGCATCATACCATAGTGATGTATGCATACCTGTGTTTATAATTCATAATAGCTGAATCTTGGAAATAGTCTATATGTCCATCAATAG
The DNA here is from genome assembly GCA_004027295.1 of Dolichotis patagonum. NCBI lineage: Eukaryota > Metazoa > Chordata > Mammalia > Rodentia > Caviidae > Dolichotis > Dolichotis patagonum. The sequence goes on along the minus strand of PVJX010013575.1, from coordinate 11,617 downwards.
ATGAATGGAAAAAGGAAATACAGTATTTGTATATAATGGAGAACTAGTAAGCTCAAATATAACATGGTTTCTTGTCTATGAAAAATTCAACATATATTAAGTATGAAGTAAAAGACAGATAACAGAGAAAGACAGGAAGAGAGGAGTTATTGTAATCCAGAGTGGATAAAGTATCTAAAAGTGTACGTTGATTGAGCACAGTTGTCTTATATGTCTTTCATGTTCTTTAACCAATTAGTCTGATTATCAATTTGTAAATGTGATAATTAACTTTATAAGTTCTGTTTTTTAATTTTAAAGAGAACTTTATAAGTTCTTATAAGATAAATTAATGAATCCAATCCTGGAAAAAGAAAAGGTGGGTAGAAGGGGGAAAAAAGAATTGAAATGCCTCTTGTACACATATCAATCCCCTACAGTGAATATAATAATTGTTCACTGCAAACACGCACTAATGAAATTTTTAGAAAAGTAAAATAAACAAATTAAATAAAAAGATTCTGAAAAAGAGAAAGACCTCTGATCCCAAATATGACACTGGACAGAGGTTGCCTAGCAGCTATTAACACAAATACCTGTGCGCATTTCTCTCCTTTGGAACAAACGCAATGCCTGTCGGTGAACAGTGGTGGCGCACATTCCTTAAATGGCTGAATTAATCATTAGCAATATGAACTTTATCAATAAAAATGATATAGTAAACTGAAGATTTCTAGAAGCCCAGCGAAAAAGTATAATACCTCAAGTAACTACATTCTTCTTTGAAATTTTTGTTTTGTTCACAAGTATTTTTGAATTTATATTACTAAAAATAAATAAGAGAAGACAGAGGCACCTGTAAACATACTAAAATGAGTGCCTGGCACCAGGCATGATGGTGCATGCCTGTAACTCAAGCATTTGGGAGGCTGAGGCAGGCAGGTCACTGAGTTTGAGATCAGCCTGGGCCACATAGTGAGACCCTGTCTCAAAAACAAAACAGTAACTGGACTGGGGATGTGCTCAGTGGTAGAGCACTTGGCTAGTGCAAGCAAGCCCTGGGTTTGATTTCCAAACTCATCCCCCAGTCACAAAATAAACCAAAAAATAAATAAACAAATAAATAAAATGAGCAACTGGTTCAATAGTTTTTTTTTTTACTTAACAGTTTTGTTGAAACATAAATTACATTCCACAATTCATCCATTTAAAGTGTACAGTTTGCTGGGATATACTTTGGTGGTAGAGTGTGTGTTTAGCACGCAAGAGCATGGGTTCAATTACCAGTACATAGGGAAAACACTCAAAAATACCTTCTGCCCATCAGCAACTACTCCCTAAGTCTTAGCTACTTTTTACTCATCGCTGAGACAAAATACCTGATGCCCAAAGTTGGGAAAGGAAAGGTTTATTTCTTACAGTTTTTGGATGTTTTAGTCCATACTCAGTTGGCTGCAAGGCAGGGTGGCATGGCAGGGCCGCAGTTCATGGTGGCTGCAAACAGCAAGTGGAAACCACAAGAGAGAGAGACACACCTTCTTCTTGCCATTATATCACATCCTGGCTCCACCCCCTAGGAGAGTGTAGCACTGACACCATCAGTCCAAGCACTAGACAATGAACCAGTCACAAATGTACAATGAAAATACATGAGGCCTGGGGGCCACCGACATAAACCATGACATTCCACCCCTGGCCCCCAGAGACTCATGTATTACCTTTATATAAAAGACATTTAGTCCATCTCCAAGAGTTGCCAAAGTCCTAACATTTTCAGCATTGCTGAGAAGTCCAAGTCCCAAGTCTCCTCCAATATCTATGGCAAACTCTTAACTGTAGCCCCCTGTATAAGTGAAACAAGGTTAAACATTTCTGAAATGCAAAGGCACAAAATAAACATCACCATTCCAAAAGTTACAAATGGGGAAATACAAAGCATTGGGAACAAGGCAAGTCCAACATTCCACAGGGCAAAGATTAAGTCCTAGAGTTCGACGCTCAGCATTTGAAGCAATCTGGTTGCAAGTTCCAAAAGGGTTGGGTGACTCTACCCCGAGGGCACTTCCAGGGATTTCAGCTTCTGCAGCTTTTCTCTGAAACCTTCTCTGCTTAGTTTTTGCAGCTTTCCTTGGATGATCCACGTTCCCGGCTTTTCCAAACTTCTGGGGTCCCCACTGCACCTTTGGCTTCACACTTACATCTTTACATATTGCCCTCTCAGGGGCACACTGCTTGGCCTCCCAGGCCCTTTGCAATCGAGGTGAAAGCCTTCTTACCCTCAGAATTTGTGCATTTTCCTTGCACCTAAAATTAGCACCATGTGGATGCTGCCAAGGTCCACTGCCAGCTGGAGCAGTAGCCAGGCTTTTCTCTCTCTTGGCTATAGGGGTCGATTGCCTAGATCACTGGGCTCTGTGAACCCAATTGTGAAGAAAAGCTTTTCTATGTTGCTGCCATTCTGGAACCTCATGTGGCTGCCACCATTCTGGAACCTCATGTGGCCTCCCATGCCATTCTGGAGCATGGTGCTCTGAAGCTTTCTCATCTGAGAAAATTCTTTCACTTTTGCAGTTTTGGGGCTGCACAGGGTGGTAACCCGCTGTTTCCTGGGATCTTTCTTATCTCTGGCCATCTTTCTTATCTCTCTGTTTCTTCTCAACAATCAAAGTCTCAGCTTTATCTTTACAATCTACAGCTTTACTGGAGTTTTCCTTCTGGCCAAACTCACAGTGTTTTAAATTATCCTGCTGGGCTCTTTGCTCTTGATTTGCAACATAGAGCTAGCTAAAAGCCCCCAACAATAACCATGCCACAGCTTCAACATTTGACTGCCTTGAAATTTCCTTTGCCAGATTAATCAGTCCATTACCCTTAATCTCAGTCTCAAGCAAAGTCTCTGGGCATGAGCAAAATGCAGACAAACTTTCTGCCAAGCCATAACACACATCATAGGGAGTCCAACAACCAATGCAGTCTTTTTTTCCTAGGAGAAACCTTGCAAGCCTGGTCTTTACTATCAGGCTTTCTAGTCTTCTGGTCTCCTGAGCTCTGACCAGAATCTCCTCTATAGAACAACCTCAGTTGATCCAGCTCTGTGCATCCAGGCAACATGTCCGAACCTTTCTAAACTCTGCCCACAAGCCATTTCCAAAGCCTCTCGAAAAACATGGTCAGGTATAGTCACAGCAATGACCCCACTCCTGGTACCAAATTCTGTCTTAGTTACTTTTTACTCATCGCTGAGACAAAATACATGATGCCCAAAGTTGGGAAAGGAAAGGATTATTTCTTACAGTTTTTGGATGTTTTAGTCCATACTCAGTTGGCTGCAAGGCAGGGTGGCATGGCAGGGCCGCAGTTCATGGTGGCTGCAAGCAGCAAGTGGAAACCGCAAGAGAGAGAGAGACACACCTTCTTCCTGCCATTATATCACATCCTGGCTCCACCCCCTAGGAGGGTGTAGCACTGACACCATCAGTCCAAGCACTAGACAATGAACCAGTCACAAATGTACAATGCAAATACATGAGGCCTGGGGGCCACCCACATAAACCATGACACCCCATTACTTTTGAAGCTCCCTGTCCTCAGCAACCATTGTGTTGTTCTGTCTTATGCCTTCTCCTATTGTGGGTACTTCATGTGCATGGAGTCCTACAGCATGTGGCCTTTTGTTCCTCCCTTCTTTCCTGTTTTTGGGGAAGATCCAGGTCTCCTAATGCAGCCCAGGCTTGAACACAGGAGGGTGACCTTCCTACCTCAGCTTCCTGAATGTTGTGCTGTAACAGCCCACTTGAGAAAGTCACTCACGGGGAAACGGAGGTTTGAGAAACAAGTGAGACTTATTTCAAAAGCTGCAGTGGTCAGTCAGTTCAGGCCATTGAAGCTGCTGGCTGGCCCTGATTTCCTTGTTCTCTTTCCTTATATACCCCTATATGAGTTCACAAGGCCAGGGAGTTTATATATATATATATATATATATATATATATATATATATACACACACATAGTGAAAGAAAGCTTCTGTCTGAGAGAGACAGGCAGATACACAGAAGAGGTTCCCAGTGGGTTTCCCTGGATACCACCTTTTTGCAACACTACCATTGCTTTGGAATGTTACCAGACCTTCTTACACATCTGGTTAATTGACACATAGAATGTGGGCACTGGGCAGTTTGGTCACCTTGAGATAAGCTCTTTTGTTCTCCTTTTCATAGTTTTTATGGCCAATTAAGGGGAAGGAAGCCTTTTGGTTGGCCAAAGTTTACTTGCTGTTTGAAGTCTAACTGCTAGCCAAGCACCTAAGCTATAATCTAAAAGCTATAAAATAGTAAAATTTTTAAGACTACAGTTGAGGTAGGGAGAGTTTCAAAGAGAAAAGGACAAAGAAAAGAAAGCAAATAGTGGGAGTTATGAATTCCCTCACATTGCCAACACCTGGCCTTTGTTTCTATTACTTGACTCCACATTCTTCCATGGTATAGCAGGTATCAGTACTTCACTCCCTTTGATTGATGAATAATATTCCATTGTATACTGTGCAAAAAAGGGTTAACACAGTAAGCTCCAGATTGCTAACCTTAGAGCAGCCTGCTCAAAGGTATACTGCCCTTGACTAACAGCCAGGAAGGAGGATTTTGGAAGATTCTCATTTTTCCCTAGCGTTTGCCTTGCCTTAACCCTGTGTTACACTCTGGCTAAAGATCTTCCCACACTTCCTTGCAGGAGAATGCAATCTGGCTGCGCTATGTGAGGACTGCTACAGGCCAGCCCCAGGGGAAGTGGCAGGAGGGACTAAGGATTCTTTCCCACAGGTTCCCGGAGAGCCTCAAGCTTGTGCTGGGGGACTCCACTGGGACAGGATGATGAGCTGTAAGAAGTCTCAGTCACAGGTATGGCCATATGCTGAGTCCCGAGAGTCCTTCTAGTGAGTCATCAAGTACAGGGCTGATCTTGGGGACCTCGGAAATGTGTGCATATGTGGCTTTTTTCCAGTACCAGAGGCTGAACCGATGGACTTCACACTGAACTACATTTTTTTTTTTTTTTGGACATTGAACTATATTATCAGGTCTTTTTATTTTTTATTTTGAGACTGAATCTCACTGTCACTAAATTGGCTAGGCTGGGCTCAAATTTGACATCCCTCTGCCTCAGTCTCCCAGAGTGCTTGGATTACAGGTGAGAACCATTACGCTCAATTCCTTAATTTTTCATTTTGCCATACTAGGAATTGAACCCAGGGCTTCCTGCATGCTAGGTAAAGATTTCACCATTGATCTATGCCTTCACTCCCTGGGTAGATCTCAAATTACTTTATCCACTCAAGGTTGATGGACATTTGGATTATTTTCACTTACTGTTTATTACAAGCAATGCTTCATTAACATTCATGCACAATTTTTGTTTTCATTTTTCTTAGTAATTATATAAGCAACTTGAAGAGTCAGGTGTGATGGCACACTCTATTCTTAGCACTTGGGAGGCTGAGGCAGGAGGTTTGCCTCCAGTTCAAGGCCTGCGCTACATAGTGAGTCCAAGAGCAGCCTAAATTATATAGCAAGATTCTGTCAAAAAACAAAACAAAACAATACACAGAATTTGGCTTTGTCCTTGATTCCTGGAAGAGAGGGACCTCTAAATCCTCAAAATTTCCCAAGTAATAAGAGTGTCTTCCGTATTTACAAACCCCTGGGATCACAGTTGATCCAGTGGGTAGCAAAGAGTTGACTCTCAGTGGGAACCCGAGATAGCTTTAGGGAGGGGATTGGATGTGTGATTAACATGTTAGTGTCTGGAGTCTTGTGGGTTTCCCAGTCTCCTGGGAGGAAAGGCAGGGAAACCAAACTGGGAATTGAGTTCATTCCTGTGAACACTGATTCACTTTATGCTTTTGACGAAGCCTACATAAAACCTTCCCCTACTGAATGCCAGTGGAGCTTCCTATTGGTGAAGACATCAAAATGTACAGGGTGACACACACAGGAGGACACAGCTGTGTGCTTGGGACCCTCCTGGACCACTCCCTTTATGCTTTTCATTTGGCTGGTTCTGATTCATATCCTTTTAAACAACACGTGAATACCGAATATGATGCTTACCTGAGTTTGCAAGCCATTTGACAGTAACAGACCATTTGTTAGTTCTTTTTTTATTAGTTCATGTTTGCAGTACATGATGGTCACATTCCTTTTGGGGAGTTTGTCCATGGACATGACACATCTTTATTCTTTTTACTCTACCCCGCATCCCTTGGTTCCAAACCTTATGCGGCTGTGGGAGCTCCCACGTTTGTAGCCAGTGGATCAGAAGTGCAGGCGTCCTGGAGGAAAGCCAGAGCTGCGACTGTGTCTGCACCAGGCAGTCTTGCTGGGCACAGCGCCCTTATCTTGTGGAGGGCAAGGCTACCTCAGCAGATTAACATCAGCTGTATTCATCTGTGGGGCACATGTGGAACAGGAAGGCTACTGCTGTCATTTCTATGCATTCTGTATGCTTTTTTTCTAGCCCAAAAACTATTTTGATAAAATCAATGAAATGGAACATGACTTTTTGATAGTAGAAACAAACCACTCCAAGCCTCTATTTTCATATGAGGCACACAAGGCAGATCAGAAAGTCCAGGGTCAGGAAAGTTGGAAATGTTTAAAACAGAAAAGCTAAGTTTTTGTTTTGTTTTGGTACTAGGGATCTACCATTGAGTTTCACCTCTGGACCTTTTCATTTTTTATTTTGAAATGGAATCTTCTTATTTTGAAATGGGAGCCTGAGCTCAAACATGCAACCTTCCTGACTCAGCCTTCCATGTAGCTGGGATTATGGGTGGGTGCTCCTACTTGGCATCAAAACCTTTTTTTTCTTTTTCTATAGTGTTGCAAGGCATGTGTTCTACCATTGAACTACACCCCTGGCATAAAGCTATGCCTTTGACTGAAGTTTAGAAGCACTCCCTTTGTATTTTACTGTTTTTAAAGCTATATTGTTACTTAAAATAGATTTAATAAAAAATGTAAATATTTTTAAAATGTTGGCTACTTATTTCAACTCCTTCCCTTGACAGAGTGTGAAAAAATGACACAGAAAAATAGAGCAATTAGATTTTTTTATTATCTTGAGATAGGATTTTTCTATGCCATTCAAACTGACCTTGAACTCACTTTGTAGCCCAGGCTGACCTCGGACTGACAGCAGTCCTCCTGCCTCAGCTTCCCAAGTGCCGGGATTACAGGTATGTGCCACCACACAAAACCTAGCATTGACTTTACAGTAGTAAATGGGATTCTATATTTATAAAATGTAATGAGAAGGTGTGTTAATGTAAAGAATAAAAAGCACCAGGACTTGTTTTTTGTATCTCATTTCTTCCTTCTGGGACAATTTTCTTCTTCCTAAAGATGAGTTAACCACATTAGTATTTTTTTTTTATCGGTACTGGGGATTGAACTCACGACCACGCACTTGCAAGGCAGGTGCTTATGCCGCTGAACTAAATCCCCAGCCCCATGTTAGTATTTGAAAAGGGTGTGTGGTAAGTGGTAAATAAGGATACTGCCTAAAGAGGAGAGGTTGATGAGCCTAATCACAACTGCTGCTAGAGCAACCAGATGTCTATGGATTTAAGAAAAAAATAACCTTAATCTAAACTTCACAACTTATGCAAAAATTAACTCAAAATGTGTTGCCTTAAATGTAAAATGTAAAACTTTTAGCTGTAGGAGTTAACCTCTGGGATTTAGGATTAAGGTAGAGTCCTTAGACTTCATACCAAAAACACAATCCAGGACCAGGACTATAGCTCAGTGGCACAAGCGCCTGCCTGGCAAGCACAAGGTCCGGAGTTCAATTTCCACTACCAAAACCAAAACCAAACAAACAAAAAACACAACCCATAAAAGGATAAAGTAATAGATTAAATTGTTGGGGACGCTGAACTTGGTGGTGCACATCTGTAGTCCCAGCACTCGGGAAGCTGAGGCAGGAAAGCTGTGAATCTGAGGCCAGCCTGGGCTACAAAGTGAGTTCAAGGATAACCTGAACTGCATAGTGAAACTCTTGTCTTAAAAAGACAAAGAAAAACTGTTAGTGTCACAAGCTCACAATGGCTAATTTTGCTTACTTTTGGGATACATAGAGATTTGGGATTATTGGTATCACTCATTTGAGATTTCTCACTAACTCTTTAGGGATAGGCCATCCTCTTCCACCCACTAAGACTAAAACTAAAACCACTAAACTCAAAAAACACTCCAGGGCAAGAGCCTTCTTAGCATAAGATCATCTCTGCCTTCTTAAGACATCCCAAAATTACACTTGCCCATTGAAGCCTAGACCTCTGAGTCTTCCACTAATTTTGAATCTCCCACTAGCTCTGCCTGTAATTGTACACACCCAATAAATAGTGGCTGTCTTGGAGTGTGACTATCTTGGTCCATCTGGAGGCAATGACTTCTCAATCACTCATCATGTATTAAATTTGTCTGTGTTTCTTATTCTATCCTCTCACCATACTCTTGATAGGCAACCATCCTGGATCTTGGCCAGATCTCTGATATTAAATTTCATCAAATTTAAAACTTTCATTTCCTGAAAGCTTGTGTGAGAAGGATGAAAACACAAACAGAATTGGATAAAATATCTGTAAACTACATATAAGAAAAAGGACCAAGCTGGGTGGTGGTGCACGCTTGTAATCCCAGAAGTCAGCAGACTGAGAATCACTGCAAGTTTGAGGCAAGTCTGTACCATGTAGTGAGCTCAAGGCCAGCCTAAACACACAGTGAGACAAAAAACAAAAATAAAACAAAACAAAAACAGAAACACCCCCTCCAAAACCAAAAAAACAAAACAAACAACAAAAAAAAAAAACAAAAGAAAAAGGACTAGTATTTAGAATGTATAAAGACTTCTTAAATTTCAATCATAAAAGACAAACAATTACATTTTAAAGATAGGCTCAAAGACCTGATGATATTTGATTGAGAGAGATAATAAGGACAAGTAAGCACTGTCAAGATGTTGCTCACTAGCCATTAGGGAAATGCATACTAAAATTATAACTAGGTATCATTACACACTAGTCAGACTGGGTAAAATAAAAAAAATAGTGGCAATTGCACACGCTGGCAAGTCTGTAGAGAGAGGGTGTCTTGGTCGTTTTTCTCTCGTTGCTGAGACAAAACATCCAACACCCAAAATGAAGGAAGGAAAGGTTTGTTTAGATCACTGTAGAGGTTTCAGTCTGTAATCAGCTGGCTCCAAGGTAGGGTAGCATGGCAGATGGACAACATTTCAAGGCAGCAGCCAGAGAAAATGGAAGGAAGAAACCTCTTCTTCTCCCCTATAGTGTACACAGGCCACCTCCCCAACTTCAGGGCAGGTGCAACACTCACAAAATCCTCTTGCCCTCTTTTGTACAGGATGAGGATATTTACAAAGTAAGAACCCTTCTCCCTGCTGAGTGTCTTGGTTAAACTTCTAAACTTTCAAGTTGACACAAGGTATCAATCATAACAGAGGGCACAGTCTTACTTACTTTCTCATTGCTGGAGCAAAATACCAGACACTCAAAAATTAAAAGAGGAAAAGTTTCTTGTGGCTCACATTTTGGAGAGGATTTAGTCTACTGTTGGCTGGTTCCAGGGGACGGTGGCATGACAGAGGTACCAGGTATCACAGAGGTGAAACAGTCCATGGTGTGACAGGCAGGAAGTAGCTAGCAGTGATACTTCCTTTCCTTTTTTATTCCATCTAGGCTACAAGCCTATTGGTTGGTGCCACCCACACCAATGGTGGCCTTCTTTCTTCAGTAAACCCATCATCCACACCCAGAACTATGCTAGACCAATCAGTAGACTGATCTAGTTATCGCACACTCATAATTCATCATTGCATATCCATGATCCAATCACTCCTAAAAGCCATTTCTATGAGCACATGAGGCTTTTGGGGGACAACTAGGCTGTAATAGGCATCTATCATATGTTGCTTGTGGGAATGTAAAACAGAACAGCTGTTCTGGAATACTGCTTGGCCAATGTCTAAGAAGCAAAACTTGCAATTATCATACCACCAAGCAAATGCACTCCTGGGCATTTATCCTAAAGAGATTAAAAATTATGTTCATGCATAAACTTTTACACAAAAATTCACCAGAACTTTACTTATGATGGCTCCAGACTAGCAACTGCCCAGATGTCCTTCAGGTGACCTGTGGCTTAAATACACCATGGAGCAAGGGGAACAGGGAACACCACTCAACAATAAAAAGGAAAAATCTATCAATACAATAATTTGGGTGAATATCCACAGAACTATGTTGAGTGGGGGGGAAAATAGGGATAGTCACAAAAGGTTTCAGATATGTGATTCCATTTATGCTTATACAATTTTAAGATGACCAAATTTTTAGAAATGGAGAGCAGTTGAGTGGTCACAGTATGTTGGTAGGAACATACTGAAGGTGATAAGTTCAGAAAGAGTAGCATGGGAGGGGATGGAGACAAGATGGCGGACTGGTAGATAGCAGGAGAGAGAGACCCTCTCTGAGAGAGACAGCTCAAATGCCAGAATAAAACACCCTGGAGAGACCCAAACAGAGAGAGATAGACTCTCACAACCCAGAAAGAAACTAAAGTGCAAAAACCCGCTCGAATATGAGGTCCTGGGGCTACTATTAGTGAAGATAAGATCAGCGAGCACGGCCCCTCCTCGAGATGCCTGAATTCCTCCCGACCTGAACAAGCGATCCACACCGAAGCCACTGGCTTGAGCCGCCGGAGCGCGGAGCTGAACAGCCCGGCGTGCAGCTCGCCAGGACCGGCTGTGCACACGACCCACCCAGAGGCACTGTGAATTCCCACCACAGCCGCGCTGAAGTCGGAGGTCAGGGAGTCCAGCAGTTCTCGGGGATGCGGTGATGGGAATAAGACCCTCCCACGGGAAAGGGGAAACCGACTGGATGACATGTTGGATTTGGGCAGGACAGCCCTAACTCCATAAGGAAGTGGCTTCAGCTGGTTGCTCCCCTCGCCGAGCAGATTGGTGGAATCTGCTTGGACTAGGCCACGCCCCTGGCGGGGACCCAGTTACTTCCCTGAGATCAGTGCACAGTGATGCAGTGAAGGCCTGCAAAGGTTGACTGGCCCAGAAGGGAGGAGCTAGCACACACTGCCCGTGGGTGAACTCTAATCTCTGATAACCTATTGAAGAGGGCTAAAGCTCCTAGCCTGCGCCCTCTAGAGGAGTCTTAAACAACAAGAAAAAGGTCTGGGAACTACACTGTACACTTGTATGGAAGGAACCAAAAACATGACGAAAGGGAGAAATAAGAAAACGCTCCCAGCCCCCAACCCTGAGAACATTGATCCAGGAGAGGTAAATACAAAAGAGACTGAGGGCAGCAAAAATGCAACATCAAACACAGCATTAGCGGACATAAACAGATATCTTCAGGACCTCGTAAGCGGGACCAAAACTGAAATATTAATTCAAATTAAACAAGAGATAAGTAGATTAATAAAAGAAGGGCTGGGTACCTCTCAAGAAGACACAGACAGAAGAATAGAGGAACACAAATGGAGAGAAAAATTTATTGAAGAATTCAGAAAAAACCTAGAATTTATGAAGCAGATTCAAAGGG